>CM023449.1:184091634-184214072 GCA_013339765.2 Haemaphysalis longicornis | reverse complement strand
GCTCTCCGCAGCCTCTGGTAGCTTCCTCGCTGAATCCCGTCGATGCGGGCTCCCCTCTGGTCGACATCGGCTCGAGCGCCGTCGCCGACGGCCCGGCCTGGCCGTACTCGTACTAGGCCTAAGTTAGGCTTAGCTGAGCGGCTACGCCGCAAACATGAAAAGGCCATAAAATTCGGAAATTCGCAAGAACTCACCGAATTTTTGGTATTGCCAGGTCCGCTGAGCGAAGCCTAACACACCTTCGAAAAATGGGCACTGTGGGACCAATTAGTCCGCAATTATGGCACATTAACTGCGGAGCAGATGTAACACACGTCCGCTCGCTCCGGCTGCTCGCAGCGCCCCCGGCCAGGTGGAGGCACACCTCGAACAGAACATCCCTTTTGGCGCCAACTACACTTCAGCAGCTTCAACGATCTTTCATTTGCGACGGCATCACAAACCGACACTTTATACGTCTGCCATGCATGTGGGCAAGCGCCGAAACCCACTATACATCACCTTGTATGTAACTACACAGGTGTCGTAGGGCAACGCTCCACACATCGGCCTGCCTAGGTCCTTGCTTACGAGAACTGGACCAAATTACCGTTAGAGTTTGGCCGAGTCGGTACTCTATTGAAATAATGCTTACAGCGTGAAAAATGGACAAGCGCTTGTCCGTGTAGCCACTCTATTCCTGCTTCGTCTTAATATTCGCGCTGTAAGCTTTAAATTAAAAAGGACTGGATAAGCCCCAAAGCGCCGCATCAAATAGGCTTAATCCGCATTGTGGGGGCTTGTTCAAGATTTTTGAATGTTAGGACAATATTAAATCTTTGTCTTCCCTCCGACACGTTCCCCCATGCAGCTTTGAGCCATCCTTCCCAATGAACGTTCGTTTGTTTGTTGTTTGTTTGCTCAATCATAGACGCCGGCTTCATAACGCGAGAGACCCAAGTTCGATTCAAACCACCGGAAGCGTTTCCTTCTTTCTTTCTATTTGGCTGCACAATCAGAGTTCCCCGCCGCTCTTACCCCGTACCCCTGGGGCATTTGAGGTGGCCCAGTGGTTAGGTGGCCGGTTTCACGACGGAACCTACCGGGACCTCCGTAATCATAGTTTCCTTGAGGCCCGCACACCCAACTCCTGCTCGGGTCTCCTTGCCTCCTGGCCACTTCCCTCACACTGCGTTTTTTTATGCGACGGACGAACAATGTTCGTCCTAAACAGGCGCGCCATTATAAAAGTCGGTTACAGTAAGCTTGAGAAACATCTCTGAAGACTAAAAAACTATATAAGCCTTGGGCCTAGGCAGGGATCAAACCATAGCTATTTTCTTATACGATCGTACATCGGCACTTTCAAGCATTGGTGCACGTGGTGCCAGACAGCAGTTATGCAATAAAAATTAGGCAACATTGTTCAAGTGACTGACAGTAACACAAAACAGAACATAAATCAGTGGCCGCCACGCATGCTACGCGAAGGCCGGGATAAGGAACGACGTATGTAGAGGGGAATTATTTGAGATAAGGTTCCCTGAAATTTCACACCCGGTCTCGGCCACATTTGCTTTAAACTGTCTATTACAAATTTTTTGTAATATTACGGTTTATTAGAAAACGCTTTGGTAGTGAAACTGGTCGGCAACATCAATTTCCGGTTACAAGAATTGCATGTGGTACTCACATCTTCTATAACTTAATAGTTGAGTCAGAAAAGAGAAAATCGGCAAGTTATCTATTAGGCCTGAAAAATATTGCAGATTAGCGTGTTAGAATAAAGAATAAATACCTGAGACCAGCGTGGTACTTGTGGAGCCTTCGAAAAAGGTGAGTTGTGGTGCATCTGTACTGCTCGACGGCAGATAGGTGGTAAGCTAAAATAATGAAGTTATTGGCCGTTCGAAAATCGGAATGCACTGTCTCAGTACCTTCTTTTCGAAACAAGAAAACATTGAAAACACGTGAATCAGCAGCCTTACGACGTTTGAAAATTTTTTTTCTCATGCATCTTCTCAGTAGACTATGGATAGTCAGCATGAGGGATCAGTAGTTTCACCGGTCCGGATAATCGTTCAAACACTATGTTCCCGAATTACATTTTTTGTAGTGCGTGTCCCTGCTGGGCTCGTGGAAAAATTCCAAAATAAGAATGTTGACACATTTTTCTAAGCAAACACGAATGCTAAATGCGTGACTTGATAGAGTTTTGTGTCTTTTTTGAAATACCCTATTGAAAAGGCTAGAAACACGTTGCTTTATTGATCCATCATTCAATGCTCTAAACTTCTCTTACATAGGCAAATGTAATTTTTTTATTTCTTATACAAAATCGCCCTGGGTGCAGTAAAAAAAAAAGAAAATCTTTCGGCCTACACAAGATATCGAGAACGTTCGTAAGATGAAAACGTATTCTTCTTAAATATCAATTGAGTTTTAGTATTTTTTTGTGCATTGACCAGATAATCGGGTTTGTTTTTGATGTATAGAAGCTGTGAATCAATTGGATAGTGCGATCATTTTTATAGTGCTTTAGGTATCTTTGTACGAAATTTTATTACCTTCCACGGGAGAGATAAAACCATTTCGAACAGACACAAGAACAATATGATTCATGGGGCGTAGAAAAAGTGCCCACAATTGATGGCTACACGATGTTTCATTACGTGTTTATATTCACTTCATCTGCCTTCAAACGTCTTTCTTGAGTCTTTTGGTCAATCATTCCGCACACCGCCACTTGTTAAAATGTAACAAAAAGTACCACGTGGTCTCTACTTGCGCACGGTAACAAAAACACCGGCTGGTTCGTGCGCACTGACCTTGCTTCCAAGAAGCGAAAATAAAATTTTCCGCATGACGTGGTTTATTGCTACTTTTCGAACTGATGGTCATCTTTATACTCTGCAACAGAAGGTAGGGCAAGCATGTCCAGCTCACTGAAAATAAAACAAATTTCGAAAATTTCTGTAATTTGCGCTTTTTAGGTGCACATGTTTGTTACTGCTGAATACCTGCCGGGCACCCTTGGCTGATTGACCTTTTGTGAGCATGTACAATTTCTTTAAACACCTGCAACGAGAGGCTCAATTGTCGGGTAAGTAGGTCCATGGCACCGCTCTCGCGGCGATTGCAGCAAGCCACCGTAAACAGAATTCGTTAAAAACATTTTACACTAGATAAACAAAGGCCAAAAAGACGCTCAGGCACTCCTCCTTATAAAAAACTGAAAGAAGATAAAGTTACAAATCTTGCATTTATTAATGTAAACAAATTGGTTCAACATGTGCACTGTAAATTCTCGTAGTCCTTTATTTCTAAAGCAACTGGCTTACCAGAATGTTTTGGGTCAGTGGGAAACGACAAGTTACAATGACTGCAAGCATTCATTAATTTTTCGATGTGCCTATTTGGAGTCTGAGCCAGCAAAAAGAGCTTTTTTTGGAAAACTGTTTCGGAAAATACTGACTTCACTGGAGTGTTTTCCCGGATTTTGGCCATCTGGGTGTGAGGCAAGGTGCGGCCTATCTGCAACACTGCTATCAAAAGATACCAAATTTTGATTAATAACAAGAATCAAACTATCTAAAATTGTGAGCATTTCCTTGTTTGACACACGCTCTATTTATTGCTCCATTGAAATGATTAACTTCCATTGCTTTTTGTCGGTGTCTGCTGCTCAACAAACTTTCGAAACAGAATGAAACCATTAATTTAAGAGATCCCCTGAGTTCATGAAGTTTTAAAGTTCGTTTAACTTCTTGGGAAAAGGGGAAGGTTTCAGCTACCTTATGATTTGGCTGAATATTTTTACTAAACAGATTTACATACGCAGAATTCTGGGCCTTGCATAAAAATTACACGTTCTTCAGCCATTTGTATTGTTTAGAAAAGCTGCAGTCCATAGTGTATTTTGGTTACAATTAAGTACGTATATTGCATAAAAGTAATTGCTCTTTTTTCGCCTTATCCATCGTCACTGCAAGTGCTCTTTCTTTAGCTGATCTTGGAAGCTGTTGTTTACAAGGTAGGAATAGGGTTATACTCCCCTGTCGTGCAGTTTGAGGTTCTCTTCAATCTCAAGCACGACGCCTCGACCGGGGGGCAGTTGGGTGAAAAACCTAACGAAATATTGGGATCTAAGGGTCTTTGTCAATCTTAAATAAATTTTTTTTTTTACCAGTCATTGCGGTTTTAAGGCTCTAAGCTCTACACCTAACTATACAAACGGACACTTCGCCCAAGAGCGTGCAGCTGGTCGCTCTCTGTTAGGCGTGGGAGTGCACTCGTACAGCGCAATAACGACGCCTGAACACCTCCTGCGGTGAAATGTCAGACGACGGCGCAAGTTGTATTTCTAAACATTTACTACAGCTGACGCGTCATAATGCCGCAAGAGTTGAAATGTTTGTCTCCTGGAAAGGCTGAACGGTCATTGTGTAGTAAAAGTTGAACAGCAGCGCGCCGAGAGATGCTTAACACGCGGCCTAAAGCAAAAGGTCGACGACTAGTCTGTGACAAGGTTACGTTGTCAGAGAGCGTCGTTGGGCCACTCTCCGATTGAATGGTCAACGAAAGGTGCTTGTTAGGCAAACGGCCAGGAGTTTCAACACCTGGACAAGGCCCACGTTTTGGTACGGGCTGTGGACTGTACCAATAAACGGAGGATGGAATTGATCCTTGGGGAAGTCAACGACGGAGGTTTGCCATGTACCAATGTACTGGTCGAAGGGCGGCTTCCTTGTAAAGGAGAGAAGCGCATCGTCACCCGAGGCACCCTTAGAAGGGGAGGAAAGGCAGAATCACGTTTCATCATTTTTCGTGACCAAGATTGAGTCACATATGGCCATGAAAAAACACGGCGGACATTATGCGAAGCTCATGTGCAGCGCGTCGCTTTTTTCGAAACTGCCCACGTACATGACGGCGGTTACAAAGGCTGAAATGCGGCAAAGACTGAGAGAAAAAATATAAGATATGCAGCAGTGACTTTTTACTCTACTCTCAGGAGACCCCAATTGTTGGCTACAAAAATAGCGACGGTTTTCCTCCGTGTACCCCAAAACATCGCTTGAAAGAAGCATAAATGAAGGTTAAAAACTATTCTTAATACATCCTTTGTCTTTTGTATAAGTGCTTCGCTATGTCGCCCTTTTGGATGATTCCGATTACGGGCATCTATTTCAGAGGGTGAGCACTGATTCGCTTACAGCGAAGCTGTTAGCCTCTCGTTGGTCAGATAATTTCGTGTCGTAAACGCATGCTATAGTTTAATCAGGTGTGCAGCATACAGCTTGTATTCTTCCGAAAAAGAAACCACAACACAAGCACCTAGACCGCATGATGGATGATATGGCGCCGGTGAACAACAAGAACACCCCCCCCCCCCACCGAATCTGTGCTGGAAAAGATTACGTATGAAGCTTCTCTCGAAAGAGGAGGGCGGGATGTCATTCGAAGGCTGGCGATGCGTCAGGCTAGGCAGGACCCAGCAGCTCTCGACCAAGACGTCGAGCGCATGCGTCAGGACTTGCAATTCCGCCAGAGAAGCCGAGTAAACGCGACAAGCCTGCCGAGACAACCAGGCACATTTAATACCCTCACGCATCACCATCTGTAGTGGTTTACAACCGTTGCGCTGGGCATCCAGTTTTGCAGGGTGGGATTGCGGCCATTTTTTTAACGCCTGCTATATTACTTGCGCCGTTACCTATTGTTTGGGTAAATGGAGCTCAACGAAATAATTGAGCTTTTTGTGAATCTGTTCGGTCGTGATTGGGCGGCATGTTTTGTCTATCCTACGATAATACCGATTCATTCTCTATACTTGCCTTACCCATAGAAACCGGTAGGTTGTTTCACAAAAAGTGACAAAACAGTATGTAGCACTGTGCTACAATGACGTCCCACCCGACTTTTTGCTTGCCGTGAAATTATTTCCTCGATAGGCTTAGTCATCAAGAAATAAAATTTGGGAATGAGAAGGACCAGACTCGACGCAGAGCCCAACCGCGTATTTATATTTTCGCTACATGAGAGGAGCCTTCATTTGTGCAAGGGGGAAAGCCGGGTTATAAGGTAATGTAAAGCACCCGCACTAATACCGGACGAATGGCACGCACTTATGCAAAACATTGTCACTAGATAAGGTTTCAGAGTATCGGCACACTTTTCTCCTATTGTTCTGCGCGGCCGCCATAATCATTGGGAAGTTCGCATCACGTGACATTTGTTCACACTCCGACGGTCCGTGGGGGTTGCCATTTTGTTGTTTATGCGTTTTGGTCGGTCAAGTTTGGTGATAGCTTATCCTCCCTGCTGTGCGGCTGCCCGCGACTGCCATCGTTCTCACTGCGAATGAAAAATACCGCACTTCGGAGCATTTCTGCTACTGCAGCGTCCAAACATGCCCTTTTGTTGCGTCTTCGGCAGAGTTGTTTACAAATGCCCTGGGACGCGCGCTATTCCAGAAGGCCCGAGTTCCGCCTACTCCCGAATTTCTAGCTGCTTGGGTTCTGAAAGTAGTGATAGTAGAGCATACGATACACCTCCCGCGAAACCACCGGAATAGTGCGCAGCACGCCTGGCATATTCAGCGCGCTGTATTGGGGCCGCTTACGTTGACAAAGAACGGCCTGTGCTATCTTCCGCATGCAACACCACCTGAAATCGATCTGCAATACTGATTCCAAGCATCAACTAGATAAGCACACTGCTACTTGTAAATCCACTTCGTCGCTCTTGGCCACGCCCGTGCGGGGCGGTCCGTTTTTCTCGGTGTTCTTTTCTTCAACTGAATTATGTTGCTACGTGGCTGGAGGGTAGTCCCAGTGGAGCTCTGGGCAAGGAAAAACCAAGTAATCAAATGGGTCCACTGTAGGGGGGGAACGCTCGTTTACGGCTTGCTTGAGTGTGCACGGCGGCCGCTTAACAGAAATCGTCCAGAGTCAAGAGCGTGTTCGAGCATTGGCGAGTGCGTTTTAGACGTTGAAGTTGTGTCCTGGGTTATCGACAGTGTTTTCACGGTGTATGAAGAAGTGTCCCGCGGGAAGATCACGTCGTCTTGGCCTCTCCGATCGGCTCGGACAATACTGAACTCCAGTCCGGACCAAAACCCCCCGCGACTGTGGCACCATTGGCTGACGGTGGCCTTTGGACTTCATTTGTGTTTTGTGCTAATTCTTGTCGCTGCTAGCGGGCATCAAACGACGACTTCGTGGCTACGACGCTACGCAAACGCAAAGTGGACGCCATAAGTGGGTGTGCCTTCAGTTGTAACGCTGCGCCCGCGAATGGGCTAGGTGTGTTTGGGACTAGGCCGTGCAAAACTCGGGCATGGTTTTGCACGGCCGAGTTGAACTCGGGACGCCCATAGTGGCCGCTGCTGTGGCATGGTATATTTTACGGTCTTTTAAGGCGTGGCAGGAGAAATACCTGAAAAAAATTAAAACGCGGGGTTGGGCACCAGCAAGAAAAGGAAGACAGAAGACCACTGGCAGTCATTCCGTTCATCCAAAACGTCTCACACGGGCTGAAAAAGGTTGCCGACAGATACAACGTGAAAGTTGTTGTTCCGCCCCACACAAGCTGAAGGGACTGTGCCAACGGATGAACAAGAACGACGCTCAGCGCCCACTCTGTGATACAAAACACAGAAACGCATTCGTTTGGTACGAGCCACAAGTGGTTCACAAAATTCAGTTGGATAGTGGCAGGTGCTATATAGCAAAAAAACGGAAGGTGCCTCAACGAGTGGCTGCGAGAGCATAAGAACGCATGCACGAGGCTACAAGAACCTGGGCATTTGCCCGATCATTCAAAAAATGCAAATCCGAACCAGAGTTTGAAGAAACAACAGTGTTGGCACGCTCCCACAGCAGAACAACCACGTAGTTTATAGAAACCTTCAATATGGCATCGGTGAGCCACGGTGCATGCGTGAACCAGCCATCGGCGCTTCTAAAGAACAAGGAAATTTACCTCTTTGGGAAAGACGCTCCCCGTGTGACAGTAAGCCACAGAGAGGGGAAGGCCGGCGCGTGTGGCCAGCTATAAGTGAGACCGCGAGAACAAGAGGTGACGACTACAACTATCAAGAATTGGACACAGATTGGATGGTTGTTTTGGATGTTTGTCTTTCTATGTTTTTGTTTCCAATGTTTTGCGGGTGGGTAGGAAAATAAAGGCCAGTTGATAGTTGTACTTTCGTAAGTGTGCAGTTTGTGTTCCTCCGTCCTTCGTCTTCATTATTTTCAATTTAGCGCAGTTTTTTACAAGAATAATGTACCAACTAGCCCCTAAGCAAGCTCGCATTGACATGAGAGATTAGTGATTTGCATTTATATCGATTCAAACATAAACATTCTGTACCTGGCATTTATTTAAAAAAGCGCATATCCCAAACTTTCATACTTGAGGTTACACTCGCCCATATATAGAAATTCTTATCTGCAACGACCCATATTTTTACAGATGGGTCAGCAACAACTGATCGCAGTTTTTCAGGCATTTTTATTCCGTCAGCTAACAAGTCACTGTCATGCTGGCTTGAGCGAGCGACTTCGGCCAGGCTAGCTGAACTTTATGGAATCAAAGAAGCCACCCGGTACATACTTAGCCACCGACACCATGGATCATATTTACAGGCTCGAAAGTCGCCCTGGATAGCCTCCGACATGCTAACTGCTTCAGCATCCACGACCACATCCAATGGGAAGGTAAACACCTTCAACATCTCGCTTACGCTGCTGGCCATCACGTAACCTTTCAGTGGCTCCCTGGACACGGCGGCATCCTACGAAATTAGACAACAGATGAGGCTGCACACAGGGGCGTAGAAATTGAAAAGAAAAGAAAGATTTTGTTTACAAAAAATGATGCCTCAACTATGAACAAGGCATTGGCTTTAGCAGAAAGAGCCCGCTCATGGTCCCTTCTGGGATATCTCCATGACTTTCTATACTCAATTTACCCAGAGATAAGAGTAAGAGTGAGGCTGCCAGAGCGACTACCTCCCCGGCGGGAAACGCTATTTAATAGACTGCGACTGAATGCAGGGTTCACTAATACCTACCTACATCACATAGGCCAATGTCCAAGTCCATAGTGCGACAACTGTGGCGCCCTAGAAAGCGTTGAGCATGTGCTTCTAGAGTGCTCCGCCTACACTGACGCGAGAAGAGGGTTACAGCCGAAGATGACATTTCTTCAGCCTGGACCAATCACGCTGAGCCTGCTACTTGGACCATAGCATTCTTTATTATCTCATCAGAAAATCCTGAATGGTTTTATTAGACTATCTTGACGATATTGGCGTCGCTGAGACCTAATAGCGTCCCTTACGGGGACAGTCTACTCCTCTTTTTACTACTCATCGGTCTTTTCCCCATTCCCCTTCCTGCAGAATAGCATGTCGACGTACGCATGTTGGCAAACCTCTCTGCATTCCCTTCTTTAATAAAGATGTTCTCTCTCTCTTCTGCCTATTGAGGTCAGAACTGGCGTGTCGACGGTGAGATTTTTAGTGACAGAGGGAGGGGTCGGCATTCTGTGGACGTGCTGGGGGCCACATAATACTGCCCCGCCGGCCACATGAGGGCTGCGGGCCGGAGGTTGCCGAACCCTGCACTGGAAGATAACGAACACAGTCAGCGACAATCGCATGTACATATTTCCGACGCGCAAGGGGTATGCGGGTGTGTTAATTTATGTAAATATAGAAGCACACATCTCTGCAGGCAGCGGACGTGCCATTCGGTGGTTGTTCCCCGTCCATTATTGTCGCCTAATTTGTTTATTTGATGCTATCCCGTACAAAAATAGTGTATGGTCGGCTATATAAAATCCATTTTATGGTCGTCTTTAGCTATTTGGCCCGATAATCTTTAAACTTTTCTATGGCTGTCTTTAGCGATTCGTATCGCCATTCCTATGGGTGTCTTTAGCTTCGTCTATGGCTTGTTCTACGGCTGTCTTTAGCTATTCTTATCGACATTCCTTTGGGTGTCTTTAGCTTCTTCTATAGCCGGTTATATGGTTGTCTTTAGCTATTCGTATCGACATTCCTATGGGCATCTTTAGCGTCTTCTATAGCCGGTTCTGTGGTTGTCTTTAGATATTGGTATCGACATTCCTATGGGCGTCTTTAGCTTCTTCAATAGCCGCTTCAATGGTTGTCTTTAGCTATTCGTATCGGAATCCCTATGGGTGTCTTTAGCTTCTTCTATAACCGGTTCTATGGCTGTCTTTAGCTCTTCTTTCGATATCACTATGGCTATAGAAGAATCTAAAGACACCCATAGGAATGTCGATAGGAATGGCTAAAGACAGCCATAGAAATGTCTAGAGATAATTGGGCCAAATAGCTAAAGACAATCATAAGAATATTTTTCAATGGCCGACCATACAATATTTTTGCATGGGCTGCAGCCAGAAGAGAATCACCACTACTTGAAACACAGCGACAGGAGCAGCCGCTGAGAAATTATTAGCACGCCGCCATGCCGGCATAGAGCCTTGCAGATGTCTAGAACTTCTGTGGCACTTAGGTTGTGTGCCTAGCTGCATTATGTAATATATGCTCCGTGAACACTTCAGCGATATAGGGTGAGTGCGAGGTTGCAATTGCAAACATTTCGCCAGTTTTCATTCACAAAAGGCTTAAAATAAACACAGGCATTCAAGAAAAGCAAAATGAAGGGGTTTATTCATTACATTCATTACATAAAGGGTTAATATCTACGCTACTTCGCCGCCAGCAATTAGTTGTTCACATACTCCGATTGAAACACACAGCACACGCATTTCAACACTCGGGCTCACGCTTACGTTATTCGCTCGACAGCTACACTACGCGATACATTCCCTGCGAACGCCCGCCGAGACACAAATACCTACAGGTGCTGGGTATTCCACAGAAAAGAGAGCACTCAGAGGTCGTTCATTACACTCAGTACTCAACACACACAGCTGCAAGTACGGGGGCTAAAATGGAAATGCCCTCTCAATAAAACAATGAACACGGTTCCACACATTGCAATGATAAAAAAACGTTTTTCCAAATTCACTCAATACATTCCTTGTGAGTTTTCTTAGTTCGCGAAAAAATATTTATTTTTGTCCCATCACCGTGGCCAAATCTTCACTTCTGTGTACGTTGCAATGCGCATGTGATGCAGGGTAGTTTAGAAAAGTATTCGTGAGCACCAAAAAAAGTCCTGCATTTCTCGCACTATAGAGTCTCTTCAGTTCGTAAGATCACTCACCCTGGAGTTTTGCGTACGATGAAATTCCTGTCACAGTATCGCAGGTATTCATTTTCGCATGACTTGAAGTTGATGTTAAATTATTCGTAACACTGTCACTGTAAACACCGAAATTTACGACACCGAAAAGCGACACATTTGCTTGGCGTCACACTATCTACACGAGCACATTGCCGTCGAGTCGTAAATTCCTAGCACCAGACAACACGTGCCATGCCCACGCACATGAGCAAGGAGACGAAATGTGGCTGACTGAGTACATCCATGAATAAGCAGGTCCATCGCAATAGCAAATAGTGCGGAGATACGTGCCCATCTTTCGATCTTTTTCTAACTTGTTCGCTGGTAATTATTCTTTTGTAAATACAAGATCGCTTAACGTTTTGTTTTCTTCATCCGAAAAAGTTGTATCTGTCCTCAGTACTTAGGGAAAATTGTCTGTCACTATCATTGCTGTGCGTAGGAATACTAATACAGCGCGGGCCGCACGGCCGTGTCCTTCGGTACCCATCACCAAAACCAGTATGCCAAACGAACAACAGAAAATAAAACAGGAAGCAGGGGTGTCTTCTCTACCTTTTCATCGCTTCCCAGAATTTCCTCACCGCGCCTCTTTCGGTCCAGCGTGTTTCGATCTCCCCCTTTCTTAACGACTAATCTGAAAGTGGTCTCCGCGAGAGAAAGAATGCGGTTGTTCGCAGCTTCCACCATAATTAGGAGAGAGCGTACCATGTTCCGCGAAAGTTTTTTCCAATCTGCTTCGACGCTGTGAGGGCCGTTTTCAGAGAATCCCGCTTTTTCATTTGACCGCGGCAGCGAAGGTCCGCAGAGGAAGTATTCTCCGAAATTATACGTCTTTCGGTCAACGTTCATTCACAAGCTTTGCCGACGCGCAGTATCCAAAGTTGCAACCTGAACTTGAGCGTTAATCAGTAGCTTCTTTTAATTGTACTTTTCCTGTATTGTTGGTATAATAAGTACCTAACCTTATTGAACAAATACGTTCGTATAACCGGCCGATCAACCTCATCATCGTTATCCAATCTGTGTTGTAGATGTTGCTAGGTAAATCATGAGTATATGAATTTCTCGTCATAAGTCATATTGAAACCAGCAGAATAGGATTTAATGGTTGCTGGAATTAAAGCTTTATAGGCTAACACTTTTCGATTAGCGGCTGGAGAGTTGGAGCCTTATGTTACTATGTAGTTAGCTAAGGAAGCCTTTATTTATGCAGGGTTGTAAGTTCTGCGCCAAACGCTTTCTTAATGCCGGAAAAATCTTGCCTAATTATTACACGTCTAAAAGTTTACAGTTATATATTGTACTTTACCCAGCCGCAGAAGCTTTTATGGCTGCCTCTCGTTAGCTTTAAAGCAAATTCTCTCCAATAGCTGGCAGAAGACAGCCGTATGATTCCAAGTTTGTAGACTTACAGCTAAACAACAGCCCATAGCCAGCCAAATGAGATTTTATGGCTTTCTCTCGATAGCTTTAGGACGAACATTTTTCAATAGCTGACAAAAGATAGCTGAATGGTTTGAAGTCTGTAGACTTACAGCTAAACAACAGCCCATAGCCAGCCAAATGAGATTTTATGGCTTTCTCTCGATAGCTTTAGGACGAACTATTTTCAATAGCTGGCAAAAGACAGCTGAATGGTTTTGAGTCTGTAGACTTCAAGCATAACAATGGTCTATAGCCAGCCAAAAGAGCTTTGCCGCGGCTGGCCTATAGAACTAAAGCCATACATATTTCTTTAGCTGGCTACAGTAACCTGAATAGCTGTGATTCTATAGACTAAACACAATAGTATGTTCTATAATCGTTTAAAGAGAATTGTATGGTTTGCAGTCTTTAGTGCAGGATCTATAAAAACTTCAATAGCTGGCTATAGCCTAATTTATGCCTTTTTATGGGTGATCATAGAGACCCATAGGCGGCCATAGCTCACCATACATTTTTCAATAGACGCCCATAAGGCATTTTTGCATGGGATAGCAACACCTACTCATTAGTGTACATCTACCTTGCCATTAATAAATTCTGCGGAGTAACATGTTGAGCAAAAATTATTTAGATTGCGAAAATATAAAACAGAAAAAAATTCTGCTCGTTTTCAAGGCGGTGCCTAGCCAGCAGTGTCATCTCAGTCGGTTGCGCTTCTCGCGTCCGCTGTCATGCTCTCGCTGAAGCAACCTGTTTCGGTTACGTGCAGCTACAGGAGAACAACATTGTGTGTTTATGCTACTTCTGATCTATCCTTCGTCGACCGTACTCAAGAAAAAAAAACGATAATTACCGTAACCAAGGTAAAGCAGCCGGCTCGCTCAAAAGAAAGCCGATAATTCGGATTGTTGTGGCAGATAATATTTTGTTTCGCCTCTGCAACTACTTCAAGGTATATTTTACTCATTAAGCAGTCATATAAACGAAGAAAACGGGAATAAATTAGGTTAACCAAAAAGAAGAAGAAAGAAAGGAAAGGCCACTTTGAATCTGGCTTGTAGCTGAAAACATGGAATGCGGTGAGGGTCGTCTGCTTTTGTACTACCCAGATGCGCCGGACACGAGAGTGCGCTAGATGTTAAGGGTAGGGCAAATAAGTAAAATAACAAAGGCAAGTTTGTTGGTAACAACCGACGTCCCCATACAGAGGGCCTCTAATCGTCATCAACAAATAACGTGGGAAAGGGGTAACAGACAGTCCAGCATAGACTATAGTCTATTCTCCGAAACAGTATACGAAAAGGTGCGGCAAATAAGGATAAATGAGAACCGAACAGACAGCCTAGGAAGCGACCACAAGCGTATTACCCTGCACTTTGGAGGCGCAACCCGGGCCAATTTAGAAATCGGCACAACCGGAAGAACAATTTGAACAATGAACACTTTATTAGTTTCGCTGGTATGATGGAAACCGAAATCAATATTCCCAGAGAAAGATTGGGAGTACCACGGAAGGATCGCGTTCATAAATCATAAGAAGAATGAAGCCAAGCAACGAATCCGATGGAAAGAGAAGTGAAAGCCGAGAAGCTGGTGGAATAAAGAAATAAAACTTGGTACTTACCAGCGAAAAAGTGCGTCCAGGGATCATACAGAGGCATAAAGAATTTGTATAAAACCGGAGGTAGTGAAAAAGGGGAGTATCTACAGGGAGAAAACACGAAGTGCTGAAAAGGGTGCATGCAAAGAACGAGCCGAAAAGCGAACAATGCTTGGTAGAAACACGGAAGAAGGACAAAAGCACATCCAAGAAGTTTTAGAACCATGTAAAATTAGTGAGCTCAAGAAACGATATCCATTAAATATTCTTGATTGATGGGAAGGGCAAACATTTAAAAAGGAGACCCAGTGGTGACGCATATTGATAAAGTATTTATTAAAAACTTTTGAAAATTAAAGGCATGGAGAGAGAGAGAGAGAGAGAGATAGAGATAAACATTTATTGAGCGAGAATACGTTAAAGGAAAGGGATGGCCGCCGGCAGAACTCTGGCGGTGGCCGTAGCACCTATGTCCACGAGTGAAGTTAGTACTCCCGGGGAAGAGCTACCCAGCGCTCCCTCCCACTGCTCGTCAGAGGTTATTGATTGGAAGGGGTAAAGAGGGAAGCCGCACATAGAGTGGGGAGGTGTAGCACGAATACCACACGCGGGGAAGTTAGATGAGGGGCAGAGGGAGGGATGAATGTGGTAAATTATCGCTCTGCGAGGGAGAGTGTTGGTTCGCAGGAGTCGCCAGGTACGTCCTTGTGAATGGTTGATCTCTGCATGTGTCGGTGAATATTTACGGCGTGCGTGGTGGTAACAACTGGAAATATCGTAGAACGTTGTCAGGCTATCCCTGGCGGATCTGGTCCCATGGTAGGGGTACAGGATGGGGCCCGCTGTGATCGTGAGCCCTCGAGTGACGTCATGGGCTGCTTCGTTTTCCCTAATTCCGGCATGCGCCGGGGTCCATATCAACTCCACCGGGGAGGCTGGAGGATTTCGTGATAGAATTTCGAGCGCAAGTGGCGATATGTGTCCGCGAGCAAAATTTTGGACGGCCGTTTTTGAATCACATGATAAAAGTGGGAGTCGCCTGTTTGATAATGCTAACGCTATTGCCGCCTGCACCACCTCCGCTGTGTGGGGTGTGTGAACCATGACAGAAATTACAGGGGGTGGTCGGGCTAATTGATCACAGCCAGGGTATATAAGCCGTGATGACGGTATTTAGCGGTGCCTATATACTTTATATCCACACTGATTGGAAGATGCTTTTCCAGCGCCCCTGCCCGATGCAACTTCGGCCCGCGTTATGCATTAGGTGCATATTGCGGGGCAGAGGCCGAACAATGAGCTTAGCGTGGGGGGTGACAGGGATGGAGATTTGTCGGTCTAAATATGCAGGAATATTGATGCCATGGCGCTCTAATACGTATACGCCAGTAGTTGTAGTGGCTAGATGGGTCATTTGGCTAGTGAGAAGGGCTTCTAGCAGCTCCTCTGCCGTGTTATGGACCCCCACTTGTCCGAATATAGCCGTGGAGATATGCAAGGGTAACTGCAGCACCTCCTTGCAGGGTTTCCGAATAAGGCAAATAATTTTTTTACATTCGGGGAGAGTAGCGAGCAGGTAAGGGGATACGTTATCCTGCTGATAACGAATGCCTGGATCAAACGCAGCCTCTCCTCTTCTCGTAGGCCCTGTCACCGTTTAGTTATACGTTTGATAAGACCGATTGTTTGGATTACAAGTTTATTCAATTGAGATATGAATTCGGTGTTTCTCCTGTTCTGCTGTATAAGTAACCCCAGCACCTTGAGGATGCGTACCTCTGCAATCGGGTGGTCACCAAAAAAAAAATTAAACGTTGGGTGGAGCTTTCGCTCCACGTTTAGGTGACCGAAGAAGCAATTCAGACTTTGTGGATGAACAGGTAAGGCCAGCCAGTTTGGCTTCCACCGCCAGTATTTGAGCGCCGGTTTGGAGGGTTTCTTCATTGAGTGTGTCGGGAACCGCAGGGTAGCAGTGCAGCGCAAGAGAGAGAGTACCAGCCTGGCAGGCTTTTGGAATCGAACTGCCAGTGCGTGCTCATGCACCCAGCACGCGCAGCTCGTCTCTTTATTGTCGTCGTCTTTATTAGCCAGCACATTGGCGCCGGATAAGAGCGCTGACAGAAGGGCGCTACTGGGCCCCCCGCCCAGTCGGAATGTCGAACCTCACGTGACGGCGAGGTAGATGAGCGTTGGATTTGGGGGCGAGGAGTTGAGTTTTTATGCCTGTGTAGTCTGAGCGGAGTTCGTTGGGTGGCGTCTCGAGGTAGGCCGGTTTGAGGCGGTCCAACGAGACGACTTCTTCTCGGCCATTCAACAGTATGGTGGCGGACATCTGGTTCTTGTTAAGGAGACGGTACGGCCCGTCGTAGGAGGGAGTAAGAGGCGCCTTTACAGCGTCTCGCCTGAGGAAAACGTGTGTCGAAGACGCCAAGTCGGGATGCACGAAGATGCGGTGGTCAGAAGACCGTGGCGGGACCGGTCGCAGGTGCTGCATGTAGTCCTGTAGGCGTTGGAGGTACTCAAGCGGCTGGGGCAAGGAGGCCGAAGGGACGAACAAGTCCCCAGGAAGCCGCAGGGGTGCGCCGTAGACAAGTTCAGCAGTTGAACAGCCGAGGGCACGACAAAGGACGGCACGCAGGCCAAGAAGCACTACGGGAAGGTGATCGACCCAGTGTTGTTGATCTAGACGCGCAGTGAGAGCACTTTTTAGCTGGCGATGGAGCCGCTCAACGATGCCGTTGGCACATGGATGGTACGCTGTGGTATGGCAGTGTTTTGTGCCAAGCAAGCGGCTGAGGGAAGTAAGCAGAGTACATTCAAACTGCCTGCCTCGATCCGTGGTAACAATGTTGGGGCATCCGAAACGGCAAACCCATGGCGAAACGAAGGCTTTTGCGACCGTTTCTGCCGTGATGTCCGGAATCGGTACGGCTTCGGGCCAACGGGTGAAGCGGTCAACCATTGTCAGAATGTAGCGGCAATCACGAGAGGGAGGAAATGGCCCGACCAAATCCAGATGCATGTGGTCAAAGCGACCGCTAGGTGGCAAAAAAGGCTGCGCGGGAGTCTCCGTGTGGCGGGTCACCTTGGCTGTCTGACAAGCGAGGCACGAACGGGCCCACTGGCGGATATCCGCATTGATGCTCGACCAGACGTACCGCTGTGTAACGAGGCGCTGAGTGGCTCGGATGCTGGGGTGGCAGATGTCGTGGAGCGAGTGAACAACAGCACGACGAAAGGCAAGCCGGAACGAAGGGTCGAGGGCCGCCGCCGCTGACGTGTACACCACAGTGAGCCAGGAACGAACGGATGAGGCATAAGTTGTAGACGGAGGGAACCCGGGTGGTCCCAGAGTGCTTTCAGCTCAGGGTCTTCAATTTGCGCCTGAGCTAGGCGTTCCCAGTCCACAGCAGATGCAGCACTGGCCGATGGAGGTAATGCGGTGAAAGTGCGTCAGCAGCTTCGTTGTCGGTAGTTTTGATGTGCCGAATGTCCGTCGTAAATTCCGAAATATAGGCGAGCTGACGGAGCTCCCGTGCGACGTATTTGGAGGAGTTCGAGGAGTTCGTACGGAAAACGTACGCCAGAGGCTTATGGTCCGTGAGAACGTGAAAGGGCTGGCCCTCCAAAAAGTGCCGGAAGTGCTGGAATGGTCGCGTGAATGGCGAGCAGCTCACGACCAAAAACGCTGTAGCGCGTCTCGGCAGGTTGGAGCTTCCGAGAGAAGAAACCCAGCGGGTGCCACTCGGAGTCGATTCTCTGCTGGAGAACAGCGCCATTGCAACGCTGGAAGCATCCACCATGATGCGAGTGGGGACGTCGTTCTAGGGTGGATGAGAAGCACCGAATCGGCGACGGCTTGTTTAGCAGCGTTGAAAGCGGTTTGAGCTTCGGGAGACCAGGAAATCGCGGATGAGGAGCTCTTGGTTGTGCGAAGAAGCTCAGTCAGTGGATGCAGAAGTTCGGCACAGTGGGGTATAAAGCGTCGCGAGAAATTCACCAGGCCCAGGAACTCACGAAGCTGGCGGAGGCTGGTAGGTTGGGGGAAAGTCCTTCACGGCTTGAACGTGAGAGGGTAAAGGGCGAATTCCTTGCGCCGAGATGTGATGGCCCAGGAACTCGAGCTGGGAAAGCCCGAAGACGCATTTCTGGGCGTTGACAACCAGGCCAAATTGTTGCAGGGTTCAAAGAGTTCTCGGAGGTGACGTCGTAAACTTGGGGAGTGCGACTCGCGACGAGGATGTCGTCAATGTACGCAATTACAGCCGGAAGGCCGCGCGTCACCTCGGCAATGAACCTTTGAAATGTTTGAGCTGCGTTGCGTAGCCCAAAGGGCATGCGCACATACTCAAACAAGCCGAAAGGTGTAGTGATGGCCGTCTTCGGGATATCGGCAGGCTCGACGGGGATTTGGTGATACGCCTTGACAAGGTCCACTTTGCTAAAGATTGTGCACCCTTCCAAGTGGTTTGTGAAATCCTGGATGTGGGGAAAGGGGGTAGCTGTCGTGGACAGTCTGAGCGTTGAGCGCCCGGAATCGCCGCACGGGCGCCAGTCTCCACTTTTCTTTGGAACCATATGCAGTGGAGACGCGTGGTTGCTGGACGATGGGCGGATAATACCGAGTTCCAGCATTTTCTCGAATTCACGTTTAGCAGTCGCCAGACGCTCACCGAAGAGGCGGCGCGGCCGAGCTGCGACTGGTGGACCACGCGTGACGATGTGGTGGGTAACGCTGTGCTTGGGCGGCTGCTTTAAGTTGCAAGGTCTCGTAACCTCAGGGAAGTCTTCGAGGATTCCTGCGTACGGGCATGAGGGAAGCAGCGTGCGGATGCCAGTTGGAGCGACAGTAGACAGTACGCCCAGGATGGAAAGGCGCGTCTTGCTGTCAATCAGGCGATGGTGACGCATGCTGACGTCGAGGTCAAAATGGGTGAGGAAATCGGAGCCGAGGATGGGCTGATTGACGTCGGCTACTACGAAGACCCACCGGAAGGCGCGCCGCAACCCGAGGTCGAGGGTGAGGGACCGCAGACCATATGTGGCGATAGAGGTAGAGTTGCTGCACGAAGCGTAGGTCCAGGTGACTTAGAAGTACGCTCATCCTTGGTGGCTGGTAATACACTGACCTCAGCACCCGTGTCCACAAGGAAGCGCAAACCAGAAATGCGATCCCTGACCAGAAAAAGGGGGCCAGGTTGTAAGGCGAGGTCACATGCCGCCATCAGTGATCTCGCGTCGCGTTTCCCGACCAGCTGCATGGGGAAGTGCAGTGACGGGCGCGGTGCTGGAAAGTGCGATGGTACCAGCAGATAGACGACCTTCGAGGGCTGCGCGAGAAAGAACCGCCTGGGGAAGACGAACGACGGCTAGGACGTGGGGAGGAGCCGCATCGGCATCAGGGGATGTCCGAAGCCTTCAATGGAAGCGGCAAATTGATCGATCCGAGACTCTAAGCGGGACACGCCGATAAATCTGCTGTCGAAGCGAGGGGCGACGGAGGGAGAAGTCGCGTCGTGAACTCTATCAGCAAGCTCGGCGGCGCGGTCGAGGTCAAGTCCCCTGCAGCAGCTAAAACGATGCGCGTGGACTGTGGCAAGCGCTGCAGAAAGAGCTCCTTTAAAAGCGCACCGTTCGAGTCCACGTTGCCCGCGCCCACGAGCTGTCGCATGGTGTTGAGAGTTGGGAAGGGCGGCGATCTCCAAGGTCTTCGTGGGTGAGCAGGCGCCGGAGGCGCGCGCTCTCGGACGCCGTGGTTCGGTCCAGAATACTCTGCTTGAGCCGCTGGTACGGAGCATCGTTCAAAGTGCACCGATGACGTCTGCCACTTCATCAGCCACCTCAGGAGGCAGGTTGCAAAGCAAGTGGCGAAACCTAGTAGTCTCCGAGGTGACGCGAAGACGGCTTCGACCTGGGCGAACCAAACGTTCGGGTTCTTGCGCACGAAAGTGGGAAGACGGAGCTGTAAGACTGCGACGTCCGGCGGCCGCGAGGAAGCGTCAGGCAAACCAGGGCCCGATGGTGCGAGGTTGCTGGGGTCGGTCATGTCTTAGTCCGGAGTCACCACTGTCGGGAAAAGCGGGGTAGCAGTGCAGCGCAAGAGAGAGAGTACCAGCGTGGAGGCTTTTTGGGAAACGAACTGCCAGTGCGTGCTCATGACCCAGCACGCGCAGCTCGTCTCTTTATTGTCGTCGTCTTTCATAGCCAGCCCCTTGGCGCCAGATAAGAGCGCTGACAAAAGGGCGCTACAAGTGCATCACTGCGTCCTCCTATTTCCAAGAAGTTTATATATTCGGCATATAAACTGAAGCCTAGATGGGGAATTTGTTGGAGCTTTTTACGTATGTTCATTATAGCCCAATTAAAGAGCAGTGGCTATAGTACAGCGCCTTGTGGTGTACCCGTAGATGGTAGGGACAGGCCATCCGATGTGATATTGCCGACTTGGAGGTATGCTGTGCGTGCCGTCAATAATTAGAGGATATAGTCTTACGTTCACTTCACCGGAATGATTGAATCGAGGCCATGCTATATCGCAGTGAATGAAAATATGCAAAACGGCTTGGTAAGATCTAAGGCCAGGATTGCTGCTGTATCGAATGTAGTGTGGGGGATGATGACTTCCCTGGACAATTGGAGGGGGCTGTCTTGCGTGGATTAACCGGGTCGGAATTCGATCATTAAACGCGGAAGTTCACCGGATGAGTTTAAATGCGACATGAGGTGGGCGAGGATATGTTCAAGGACCTTCCCCATACACGAGGTGAGCCAAATTATTCTGAGATGTTCAAGGGACAATGGTTGATTTGTGCGTGTTTCCAGGACGAAGGCAGAGAGCCGTGTTTCCAGAAATAATTAAAGTACGCCGTGAGGACCGAGATGGAGTTAGCGTCGAGAGTGCGGAGCCTTTCTTTTTGATATGCCGTCCGGTGTAGGGGCCGACCCTGGTCGGAGTTTGAGGAGGGTACGTTGCAACTCCGCCTCCGTCATGTCGGCGTCGATGTCTGCATTCATAGAACACCTGTAAGATGGATAAGAGTAGCTAGCGCCAGAGGAAAGGTAGAGATCGCGTACTTTTTCTAGCCATTCCTCGTTTGTGCAGGAGAATTGTGAATAATGGAGATGAGGCGATGATTTTGCACGGTATTGGAACGCCTAGGGTGCCTGCACCGAAAACATGAGAGCCACAGAAGACTGCGGAAAGGGAAGTAAGTTCAGCAATCTTGATTGGAAAAACCAAAGCAAAAGTTTCCCCCAAACAGCAGTCTGCCCGGAGGGAACATCAATGGAGCGGATCAACCTGCTTGGACCTAACAGTAAGGCGTCATTTAGGAAGGCAATAGATATGGTTATACAAACGAACCAAATACCAGAGGATTGGCTAAGAGTACGATGAATTTAGTATATAAAGGCAGAAGAAACAATGCAAGTACTGATTCCTATAGGCGACTCACAGTTACGTCAGTGGTGTGTAGATTCGTAATGCAGGTGATGAAAATCAGAAATTGAAGCATGGATGGAAGAAAATCAAATCCTTGGGGAACAGCACAATGGATATACCCAAGACAGGCGATTAGATGATACTTTGTTCGTGATACACGAGCCATTGAAATTGCGAAATGGCAGACTACAGCAGTATTGATTATGGTCTTGGACATTAAAGGGGCATATGGCAACGTAAACAGAGAATAGCTGTGGAGAATGTTTAAACTACTGGGATAAGATGACAAGCTAATACAGTTCCTTATAGCAATTTTGAAAGGTAATAGACTGCACCTGAAGTGAAAAAGTCAGAAATGCACACAGCAGGTAAACACCCATTGGGGACTGAAACAGGGATCCCCTTTGAGCCTGTAGCGGCGCAAGTCCGCCGCGCCGAGACGACGACGACGACGATGGCGGAACCACGAGGCACACGTTCACGTGCGCTCACGCTGGAGGAATAAAAATCAGTCTGAGCCAAACGCTGCCGCGGTTGGTTGTCTCTGAGCCGGTCCCAACATGAATTGGTGACATGGACTGAACTCGCCTCTTTTGACCGTGCCGTGCCGGACCCTTCAGCCTCGTCGGATTCCGCGGGCCAACTACAGCCTTGCGGTGACCACGAAGTAGCTCCGGCGGCCCTTGAAGCAGCTCCACCAACCCACGAAGCAGCGCCGCCTGCTCACGCTACAACCGCGGCTGTGCACAGCACTCCTCTACCCCCGTTCTGGACTCGAAACCCGCAGACACGGTTCTCGCAAGTCGAAGCGCGCTTTCGTCTGCATCACATCACTAGCCAGGAGATGATATGTAGTGGCGTCCTGACCTCATTGCCAGTCAGCATCGCGGAAGAGCTGACCGACATCCTCCATGCCCGACATCCTGTAGCGCCAAATGAGCACATAAAGGCAGCGATCATACAACGGAAGTTGGAGTCGGAGCGCAGCAGGCTGCAGCAGCTTCTGAACACCGAGGAGCTCCGCGACAGACGACCCTCGCAGTTGCTACATCGCATGCGGCAGCTATTGGGCGATCATGGCCAGGACCTCAACAATCCACTCTTTCGGGAGATCTTCCTTCAACGGATTCCACGGAACGCGGTATTGGTACTTGCGGAAGCCCCTGACATGGCACTTGACCAACTCGCTGAACTAGGTGATCGCACCGCGGATTATTCCCGCTTCCCAGGCATCGCTGCACTCGCCGATACACCCTCCACCAAAAGGGACTACTCCAGGCTTTGTAGACTTGACACTCACATATGAAATCAGCCATCAGCTGTCATCCCTCGCACCCCTCTTGTACCGACACCGACGTGACGGTACTCCGCATCCCCGTCCCGTTCTCAACATTGCTCCTCCGAACACGCGGTGAGCCTGGCACTTCGGGCGTCTGTTGGTATCATCGTACCTTCAGTGCTGCCGGCTGCAAGTGCAGCCGGCCTTGCTTATGAACGGAAAACTAGGAGACCGGTAACTGGCGACAGCCGTGAACCCGGTTACGAGTCGGCCGCATCTTATACGTCACCGACAAGGTTAGCGGCCGGCGCTTCTTGGTCGATGCGGGAGCAGTGGTCAGCGTCATACCGGCCTCTTAGCTAGACCGACGACGCCAAGAAATGACCTCCCCATTAATCGCCGTCAACAACTCGCCGATCAACACCTACGGCCAGCGGTCGCTAACAGTCAATTTTGGCCTACGCCGCACCTTCCGGTGGATTTTCACAATTGCCGACATGAAGCAGCCCATTCTCGGTGCTGATTTTCTGGCCTTCTACAACCTGGCCGTGGACGTGCACTCTCGATGCCTCGTGGACATGACGACGAGCCTTTCTGTACATGGCGTTCTCTCCTCGGCCACGGCGTCCCGACTTCGAGGACGGGCAGAACAGATGTGCCGCACGTATGACAACACGTGCTATTCTTTACATATATTTTTAAATATTTATGATTGTTGCTTTCTCAAGCGAACAAAAGCTTTGTTGGTCATTACACCTGGTACCACATTCGCGGCTACTGACATCTTTTTTTTCAGTTCTTTCTCAAGATTACTTTAGCCGCTGAAATAGGTTGAGCGAGTTTGCGCGAAGCTTTCTCCTACATTTCGTTCTCATGTCATCTTCGCTGCCGTCACTCAGATGCGAAAACGTGAAATTGATGTTGTCAGGCTGTCTAAACGCCGAAAATATTAACCAGCATTTTCCGAACCACAGGTTTTACTAACGAGCTAAACTTCACCCAAATTTCGGCAAATAAAGCTTCACAATTGGGCATTTACAAAATAGGCTCAAGGGACTTTCTTCCTTAATAAACGGAGTCTGTCCAAAAAAAGTATGTTTTAAGCGTCATTACCCTTTCCAACTTGGGCAAGCCAAATTGCATAAATCCAATTTAGTAACACCTCAAGAACTAGAAACTCAAATAACGCTAAATATTTGAAAATTATCTAGAGTTTCATAATGGCGTTTTTGGTAAGACTAGAACCTGCACTCCGTGAGAACAAATTTACTGAGAATTGTTTACAAGCACTGTTGCCGAAAACAAAATTGCTGTTTCGCAGTAATGAAAGGCAGCTCGTTGAGTTTTATTTAACACACCTAAAACACATCTGCACGTTCATAATTAAGCCTAACATGCAATGGGTAAAACACTAACACAAAAGAAACAGTTTAACAAGCTGCAGCTATATTAAGTGGTATCTCTGTAACAAATGCCGTTGTATGAAGACATTCACCAAAGCTATAATTTTCTCAAAGAATCATATTTTCACGAGATCCCGATGAAAAGGGCAACACAGCATGGCTCTGTCATCCCAGCCTGCGACAATGAAGTTCTGTGGGTGCGCGCTGCCTGCGCGGGCTCTAGCTTGGCCGCCATATAAATAAGCTGTAAATAGATCGTTCAACATTTTTCGCCATGTTTCGTGTCGCCTGTGCTGCCGCCACGTTCCATTTTTGTGAAGGGACCGGTCCCTCCGGGTCCTGGCCCCATGCTTCGCCCCGCCTCCCAGTCATCGCATCGCAGTCTCGTCGCAGTAATCGAGGGCGCGTTCCCCGCGTCGGCAGCCGAGCCCCACCGATACCAGCAGTCGACGACGTGCACCCGCCCTGTATCCCAAGTCCAAACAGTCGACGCCCAAAGATACAACTAGGGACGACACAATACTGAATATCTAGCTGGAAACCTTGTTTGGCTGTGGACACCCGTCAGTCGCCGTAGGCTTTCGGAAAAGGTTCTCCGCCGATACTTCGGCCCCTATCAATCCTTCGTGGCGTATCTGATGTAAACTACGATGTAGAACCCAAGGAAACAGCAGCATGCTCCTCGAGGCGGTGGCCTAACCCAAAAAGGCCGTGCAGAGAGATGAGGGCACTAAAAAGTTCGAGTCAAACCCTGCCGTAACCGGCATGTAGTGAGTGAAACGATCCTGGCCAATCCCCCAAGTGAGTATGCGCCCCAAACTGCGCAGGAGGCCGCCTGGTTCTTGCTGCGGCAGGAAACTAAACATCCCCCTCGCGAGGGGCACGATCAAATGCAGAGCATTTCCGGGGGCGATGACGTTAAGTAGTTTGCGTTACGTCAATGTTCTTGCACTTGTTGCTGTTGTTGTTGTATGTAATTAAATGAGGAGACGTAATTACGTGGTCACGTAACATCATTTATTAGAAGGTGGGTATGATTATTATGGCGCAGTGGGAAAAGCACCATGTACCTCGCGTTCCGCTAACAGGTAGTGAATGCGTTGTATCAGGAGCTTCCTGACGTAGTTTAAAAGAGTCAAGGATATAAGGCGCGTTCGTAGCCCTCCATTCTGTGTCGGCTTTGTCGCGCAGTGGGTAGAGCACCATGTACCTTGCGTTCCGCCCGCAGGGTCGTGGGATCGAAACCAGGCGCCGGTAAGTATTATTATTTCTTATATAGTGTAGGGGGAGGGGTGCCGACTACGATGGACAACTAGAACGGGTGACATCGTGAGTTAAAGAAATGCTCTGCATTTAAAACCGTACATGTGGCACGCATGAAGCCCTATTACATCCTCTCAGACCAAGCCCAGCCTGACTGAACGTATCTGCTTACCTTGATGTATCTGCACACTGAGACGGCGCTTCTCAGCTACTACGTGTTCAACACTGGTTAGACGGAAATACCAACGGGTATACCATCCGGCATCGGGCTGATGCCGTTTCAGAGAGGAGGAGTAATTCCACAGCATTATTACCATCATTGCCAACAAACCCAGTGGTCCACACCCAATATTCGAAGTAAGGGCGTTGAAGTGAGCAGCTGAGAGAACGGCGAAGAGAAAGACAAAGGAGCAGTTTTGTGGACGCTGTAGCCAGCGGAAACAGCGGATTTACGGGCACAAGCCCGCCCTCTAAATAAAGTGCTTTTTTCCCAATCCTCCAAACCCAAATGCTTACTTTCACCGTTACAATATAAACAAGTTTTGCCGATGTACGCTAAACTTTAGTTCGTTCCTGATTATTTTTTCGAATACAAGAATGTCCAAGGGGGGAGGTAAATGTTCAACCGAAATCTATCATCTTGACGAAACAGCGTAAAAAACGGGGACACTAGGAGAAAGACGACAGGACGACGCTGTCGTCCTGTCGTCCTGTCGTCCTACAGCGTCGTCCTGTCGTCTTTCCCTCCTAGTGTCCCCGTTTTTTACGCTGTTTCGTCAAGATGATACATAACCAGTACCAACTCGCCCAAATGTTGATCCTTCTACAACCGAAATCTGCCCGAAGGTGCGCATAAATATTTAGACAGCGCTGTCGCAAGCCAAGAAACAGGTGGTATGCATGTTTTCTCTCCTGAACAATTCTTCAAAAATCTACACTGAAGAAAGGAAACATGCATACCATTTTATGTGCATGTGAAAATGCCAAACTGTTCAAGCCATACTTGGAGATAGTGCAACAACGTTATCTTGAAGTAACCTCAAAAACCTTTTTATGTGTTTAAAAAGTGGTCCAGAAGCAATCTTAATTGTTATTCTTGAAGACCTAAAACAGGGAGCATGCAGTATTTTTCCACGAACGGCATCAAAGATTCCGAAGGTGCTACCGTTTGAGAAGATAAAAGGTATAAAAAGAAGGTTTCAGTACTTAAATAATATATGTCGGAAAACATCGAATGCTACTCTTTATCAGATCTTAAATGGATCTTTATCTGCAATAGCTAGTCGCGAGTAATGGCATTTGTTTTACATTTGTTAGCTCATCGACAAACCTACCTGTTTTTAAACAAGTTATTAGCGCTGAGAAAATGTGCGTTCCGTTCTCCACAGAAAAAGCAAGGTTTTCCAAAGTGTGTTGCAGCAGCATAGTAATAGCATAATTCGCAATTGGTAATATTGCATCTTGACTTATATTATGCATTAATATCACCCATTAGCATTGATGTTCATGAAGCTCTCTGTCGCTTTGTCGATCCAAGTAAAATATTCGAGGGGTTCGTTGTCGACTAGGGAAATTTTGCTGCGCCAAATACTCCGAAACTAACAAGGAGAAGATGCCATTAAAAATTTGAGAAATCGATTGACAGATTTTTAAAAGTGGGGTAATTTATTGATGTCTCACGCTTCCATCTCTAAAAAAAATTTTAGCAATCGTAACGGTTCTTGCTTACATAAGTCTTTGGTGAAATGTTAAGTCGTGTGCACAGGGTGAACGATTACAAATAATGGTATTGTTCATTAGGAGGTTCGAAAGAATCAATGGCATTCCTTGTAAGAGTCAGAGCTACTGACGGTAGCACAGGGTCTTTGTAACTATTAAATACAAAAGTTTATGAGCCCATCCACTCTATAAAGAATCACCATTTGTTTTATCTCAATCGACAATATATGCACAAAACAAACTACTTTTGTTCTTAACTTGCAACTATATTAACTTGCAACTATATTAACTTGCAACTATAAATTGCAACTATATTGTTTCCCAAGACAACTACATTGCGTCGAGAGCTACAGAACATTCGGGACAAATTGGTAGATAAACTTTTTGCTATGCATGGCACAAGTAGATGGACCGATGTCGGCAAACGCCAGAGGGTAGCTCTATACAGGTTCACTGTAAAGTCGTTTACTGTTGCCCTACTAAAGAGAAGGGTCATCCAGACTACCGGGGGGGGGGCAGGAGAAAACTGGAATTGCATTTCACGTCTCCTATGCTTACTGTCATATAGCATGCAGATAGGAAACTCAATGTGTGTAGTCGTAAATCGCGGTCAAAGCTGTTTGGGCTCAATATCGGCTAATCATTAAACTATGCGCCGTGGTGGTACTTTCCAACTTTGAACACCAAACTTTGAACTCCTAACACCGAATTTCGAGGTCAGCTTTTCGATAGTGACGGCGTCGTCGACAACAAAGGCGTTCTGCAAAAAATTCCATAAGTATATCCGCCCAACATCCGTGGCATTGGCGAAAAACCCTCGCAATGGCTTACGGAGACTGGCAATCGGAGCACAGAAGTGCAATTAGAAGTGACTTGCCTAGCCCATTACATAAGGTTTATCCCAAAGCAGACAAGGGCACTGTCAACAATAATAAACCGTCTGTAATTGTGCGCTGCTACTATTTCAGTTTTATTGGTCGGTTGACATCTTGCTCCGGCAATCGGTTCATATTTTGTGCCCGCATTTACTTTAATGTGAAGCAGCCCCGGGGCCTTTTCTTGCCGGAGCTTTTTAAAATTGCCGTACAAAGCATCAAAAGTGCATTTTAGGTATTGCTTCCTGCTGATGTCATATTACTAAAAGGAGCATTGAATAATTCTACCAGGATGTCTGTTTAACAGTGGGTCACAATTGTTCCAGTGGAAAGCAAGACCAACCGCACTATCTCTCTTAATTTAAAGTGGCTTGTTGGTGGTGGTTAAGTTATCAGAAAAATATCTTCATGTCTCAAAGTTCGCCAATTAATAAGGCGTTAAGCAATGCTAAGAATGTCAAATTCCCTGTGTTATATTTCCAGTGGCAATGGCTCGAACGTCATGGCAATGGCTCGAACATTACACGGAGATATCATCAAGACAAACTTACCCAAATTTTTGTGTTAAAACACAAGGGCAGTAAAACGTATGAGAAAAACTAACGTAAAGTTCTTCGTCCTGTGGCGGTGATGCCAATATTGACCTTCAAGCAAATTGGGCGATAGCTAAAACACGACAACTCCCAAGTTTGTCGGTGTCCACAACCATATTTCGTTGTGTTCAAGCTTTACGGGACATCTGCGCTGCCTCCGGGACTTGTAGTAGTAACGTCCAATTGAAGTGTAAAAGAGATGCAAGCAAACTATCAAAAAATACCTTACCTGCCCTTGAGCAAATAATAACCGACGTGCAGCTATTACTGATGAAATGCTCCCAGTGAACTTTTACTACGTGAGCAAGTACGCAGATATCGAAAACGTTTTTGCTGCGCTCTGTGGAGCGAGCATGCAGATAAGGCACTGACGGGCTTCTTAAACACTGACCAGACAGTACAAGCTCGAAGCGCAAGCTTCCACCACCTTGTCTTGTCTTGAGACTCCCAGGATAGCCTTTGGGCGTTTCAAATTGACTCTGCAGCAAGTGCAGGCAGTAAAGGAGAAATAGTCAAAACGACCGCGACGAAGGCCAATACTGGTGGTATAAAAAATAGTCACGGGAGGCCAATGACAAAGAAAAAAAGCGTTCCCAATACTTCTTAGCTGAGTGCGGATAGTAGTCCCTTTAATACATACAGTGAGATATTTTTCTAGAAATTAACGGAGAATTTCTGAGATGTTTATTGAGGTTTTAAGCGATCGCGCTCTTCGACAAACTTTCAGAGCTGCCAGCCAACTATTCAGCATCGTCGCCACTTTGTTGTAAAAAAAACCGGCCCATCTCTGCTAACGTAAAACCTGTTGAAGGGCGAAGCATGCAGTTTATAAGTGTATTCAAGGAGTGTAAGTATCTCCCTTGCAACGCGCAGCGCGTCGATATACGAGGCATCCGAAATACACACGCCGGAGGAGAAGGTAAATTTGAAACGGAGAGGTGCAAATCTTAAAGTTAAAGCTAGTACGGAGCGAAATTGAAGCAAGCCAGCAAGCGCGAACGCAAAAATAGTGCCCGGTGGATTCTTTTAAAGCGCGTTTTTGCCCATGTGGACGTTCTAGCGCCAGACGTTGGAAAACGAGTGCGCTGGTGCTTTAGTACCATGACTACATGAGAATACAACGACATGAGACGGTGACAGCCCGACCCCAAAAGTGCTTCGCCCCTAAAAATCGACGAAATGTAATCAGTAAAACGGTTATAACACTAATATTTTAGGGAGTTGTTTACAACCAAAGGGTCGGAAATATTGCCTTGCGTACTTTTTAATCAGGGGGAGGAGGCGGGGCACGTCGCGCTCTGGTCAGACCTTCAGTTTGCTTACGCATTCTCAAATATCGTCCAAAGGAACTTCAAAAAATTTGGTTCGGTACGTTTCAAAGTTCACCAAGCTATTGCAATTTTTTAAAGCCTGTGTGCGGCTAATATAGCAAAATTACACTGCCCTTTCACGGTCATACCCATATGTTAGAGCCATCATAATCATCGTCATCGTCGATGAACCTGGCTTCGTTCAGACTCTGCGAAAAACGCATCGAAATCATAGAAAAGTCCTCATCTCCCCCGAAAAACCATCGGACCACCCGCCTAACATCGCGAGGACCTCGGGGAACCCAACATTGTTGCTGTAAGTCACGATTTCATGAACTTATCACCATCTGAACTTCCGTAGCGGGAGCTCACGAGCTAAGCCTACTTTGGAACAGGCCGGCTGAGGCGTGGCTTCCGATGGCGCCGCCAGCTCTTGTCGGGGACGCGGCAGCTTCCATGGCGGAGGAGACCGATCGACTACAAGACACGCGCATGGAGTTGAATCAGCATGACCAAGAGAGCGACGACGAAGGGACTTCCCAAGGCAACTGGATAGAGGTAGTCAGTAAGTCAAAGAGAAAGAAGAATGAGAACGAACTGTACGGAGACCAAGCAAAGCTTCGTCCCACCACAACTACATCCCAAGGAGCAATAAAAGCCAAGCTTCGCGTTTTCCCGAAGCCGCCGCCACTACCGAAAGACGACTTTAAAATGGTTATCAGGCCCATGGAGGGTCTTCACTTCCGCAGATACCAAGCGGCCACCATCTCCGACAGCATACTCAACGCCGCTCAACTCTCGTGGAAGCAAGCAAGCATCAAGACCAGAATAGACTACGACCAAAAAATCGCAACCGTAAGCACTCCTCACGAACTCGCAGCAAGAAAACTTGACAAAATTACACAGCTCAACATCCAAGGCAAGTGTTTCAAAGTTAATCATTACGGACTCTCCCCCGGATTCAAGTAAAGGCGTCTTGCATAACATACCGATTGAGTACACCCCCCAAGAAATTCTCGATGATTTATGGATGCCCGGATACGAATTCGTGGCATTCCGACGACTTGGACAATCGGGCTTGGCGGTGATTGCCATCCTGGGACAGAGAGTCCCCTTCTACGTCTACTACAAAGGAGTACAGACTCGTTGTTTTCTCTACAAGAGAACCCTTCCGTACTGCTTCAAGTGCTTCAAGCAAGGCCACCGCTCCGACGTGTGCCCCACGCCAGACGTTATAGCATGCGAACACTGCGGTGCCCATGACGCACTACCTGACCACCTGTGCAGCCCCAAATGTGAGCTGTGCCAGGGGGACCACCTCACCGCCAGCAAGGAATGCAGGATGCGGTTGCGGGAGCTGTACCTTCTCCAAATAAAGAAATTGGAACGCGACCACCCCTCCACTCAGACGGAGTCCACCCACAGGTACCGCAGTGCCACCCGGGGAAACAGTGGGCCAGCCGGGCGCTCAACGTCACGATCAACCGTCCGACTACAGGGGAACCACTCGCGGTCCCGTTAAAAGTCCAGACAGCAAGGGGAGAAGCGAGAGCGGCAGGACAATGACACTGACCGCAACAAGGTGAGCTGGGCATCCGTTCTCTCTTCCACTGCTTGTAAGTCCACTCCACAGTGTAGTGAGTGTGATAAACTGCAACAAGAAATCAGGACACTCAGGGCCGAAATTCGATAACTCAAATCCCTCATCACACAACAACTCAAGAAAACGTCCACACCAACCCCACAATCACAACCGGGTACATTCCCTGGAGCTGTCCCAGTAGAACCCATCACGACACCTCTTACACAACAGCTTATGGAAAAGAAACGAAGGCGACAACAAGCGTCTCCCATGCAGGAGGAAAACGACCCAAGCTACATAACTAAAGTAGAATTACAGACCAGTCTCGTGCAACTTACCACCCTCGTTCTGGACGAGCTGAAGTCCATTTGTATTCAGTTCAGACAAGCTGGGAGTCAAGTTGCACAGCTGTCGGGACAAATTGCAGGACACACAAGCCAGAATCGAGCGCCTAGGATTTCAGCACCCGGCAGGCACCGGCCGACATCCCAGAAGGGAGAAACCATACCTCCGCCCAGGACAGAACAACACAATGGCTGAAAACTACACCACCACTCATGATGACTAACTTCAAGCAGAACGCATGATCTCCACTACTAATCTGGCAATGGAATTCTCGACGTTTTAAGCTTAAGAAGGAGGACTTACAACAATATGTAGATAGCCAATCTGATCCTCCCGACGTAATAGCGCTACAAGAAACGAACCAACATGCAAAAATTCCCGACTACACAACCCACATCCCCCAAAACGGGAACGACGTCTGCACTCTAATTCGAAAAGACATCACGGCGATTGAACACCATCTGGCAACAAGCACTCATCATAATATCCTAACAGAACTAGTTGCACAAAACATGAAAAAATATCGAAGCATTTTCATTCTGAACATGTATTGCCAGCCGAAAAGCAAGGCCCCAGAACTGGCGGATATCATTCGGCGGGTGAAGAGTCTTGTGGGCTCTAGTCCATTTGTCATTGTAGGGGACCTTAACGCCGCGCACCCAGCCTGGGGCTACACTCATCAAACCAAACGCGGAAGAGAACTTTCAGGTATCCTACACGAAGAGAATCTCACCCTTAATAATGACCCATTCACGCCTACTAGGATCGGCACAAGCACAACGAGAGATACCTGCCCGGATCTGACGTTAACAGCAAACCTCTCCAATGTAAGCTGGAGGAGCCATGAAGGAAATTTGGGCAGTGATCATATGATCATCGAGACCACAGAATATGGGCCGTACTACAGAAGAAAAAATAGGGGAAGCGAAATTAACAGACTGGGATGCGATAAGGAAAAAGAGAAATCAGGCGCAGACCAACACGATAGAAGACATACGCGCATGGACCGAAGAATTAGGCAACGACATTATGAACCATACAAAAAAAATTCAAATGTCTAATCCAACACCGGCGGTAGACAATCACTTGCTTCATCTCTGGGAAGCCCGGCGCAGCCTACTCTGAAGATGGAGAAAGCAAAGGCATAACAGAAAGCTTCGCTTAAGAATCGCCAAACTAAACAAGGAAGCGTCCCAGTACGCGGCGGACCTCAGCCGCCAGAATTGGCTAAACATTTGGGAGATCTTCAACGGAAGACTCACCACTTCCAAGACCTGGAACATTCTTATAGCGCTTTTCATTAGGGCGAACAGGAGCACTTCTAACTGCACCCATAGTGCTCTCGCGAGTTCTGGCGTCTTCCAGTGGTCGGGCAGGAGCAAGGGCGTTGTGTTTTATTGGTCGATGAGGAGCACGTTTTTGGCACCGAGAGCAGCCGAGAGCAGCTCTCGGTACTCCGTCGCCAGCGGCGGAGTAACAGGGAACGCCGACGAAGTCACACGACCTCTTTTGCGTCACTTCTGTTTTTATCCCCGGGTGGCGGAGAAAAAATGGCGGAACCTAGCAGCCATGGTAGCCGCTCAGTGCGTACGGCAGCAGCTAAGCGCGGCCGTCTGGACAAGGAATTGCTGCTAACTTTAGATGATGAAAGCACCACAGATTCAAGCGCAAGCTCATCATCGGACAGCACCAGCAGCGACGACGACGACGATTTGACATTGCATAAGTTTATGTGCGAGCACCTGTTCACCCCGCCGGCGCAGTGACCGAAGGTAGAGTCGTATCTGGAAAAGACGGTGGACGCTGTTATCGTTCGCAGCTAATTTTTGGGAGACACGATGGTGACCCCTTTATCATGAACATGAACATCCGCTCGGCGTCTTCATTTGTCGCCATGCGGAAGGCAGACACAAAACCACCGGCACGTATCTGGCAAACTGGCGAGGAATACCTGCGTGCGGACATCACGAGCGCGCGAAATGCTCCGGAAAGCGAGCGCGGGAAACGTTTGGTCACATAACTCTTGATATCTCGCCCTCCCCCTCTTTTCACTGCTCCCGGAGAAGCGCGAATGTTTCATTCGCCTAACGAAAGCACACGCTCCCGTTACTCCCGTGTGCTGCTCTGGCTGCTCGCTGCACTTGCTCCTGTTCGCCCAATGGAATTCGTCATTAGAGTCCTTATAGATCCCACCAAGAGCAGGGGAGAAACTAACAAGACGATGAAGAATATCATACATATACCCAGGCTCTGAAAAAGGCCTCATGTGTACCCTGAAGGATAAATATTTCCCGGCCACCCCCAAGGATCCTGCACCGCCATACACTGGATCTCCGAACTCAACTCTTGATCAGCCAATAACAACGACTGAGATGCGGGCGGCCCTGGCTAAGATCCGGCGGAACACCTCACCGGGTATGGACAAGATAACCAACAAGGCCCTGGCAAACCTAGACGACGCTTCCATCGGTGCTCTGACCTCCTACATGAATGAGTGCTGGACTGCCAGCATCCTCCCGACTGCATGGAAGGAGGCAGAGCTGAGATTTCTACCAAAACCGCCACGCGTGGACAACCTCCGCCCGATCTCCCTCAGCTCCTGCGTCGGGAAGGTTATGGAGCACGTTGTTCTACACAGGCTGCAAAGATATTTAGAAAGAACTGAACAAATGCCACATCCGCTGTTCGTGTTGTGTCCGCACCTTTCAACACAAGACATCCTACTGCAACTGAAAACTGACATCTTCGAATCGGCCAGTAAGACCACGCCCAAGGCAGTCCTCACGTTAGACCTCAAGGGGGCCTTCAGCAACATTGTCCATGCCGCCATCCTAACGAACCTCAGCTACCTTGGCTGCGGCGAAAAAATGTACGGGTACGTCCGGGACTTTCTTAAGGGCAGGCAAGCTGTCATCAGGGTGGGCGACCTGCGATCCGACCCCTTGATATGCGGAAGTAGGGCTACGCCGCAAAGCGCTGTCCTGTCTCCAATACTTTTCAATATAGCCCTCATAAACCTGCCAAAAGAGTTGAACAATTTCCGGACAATAAGCACGGCATTTACGCCGACGATATCACTATCTGGGTAAGCAAAGGGTCGGCAGGAACCATGCAGGACCGCCTCCAACAGGCTGCAGACGTGGTGAATGCCTACGCGAAAGGGTGTGGTCTCACCTGCGTCCCTGAGAAATCGGAGCTTGTCATGATGCAAAAACGCCGCAGAGATACAACCACATACACCTATATCACAATGGATGGGACTAAAATCCATCCCACCCCAACCATCAAAATACACGGTATGACATATCAGGCAGATTGAAAAAACACCCAACTAATAAAAAAACTGGACTCGTCCACCGCACAAATTGTCAGGATGCTTCGGCGCATTGCCAACCAAAATCATGGCATGAAGGCAACAGGAGATGCTGCGTCTGGTCCAAGCCTTCATAATTTCGAGAATAACGTACGTCGCTCCCTACGCCGCCCTCCTGGCAACACAACGCCGGAAGATTGACACCATCATACGCAAGGCCTACAAACAAGCCCTCGCTATTCCTACCAGCACTTCTACCGCTCTCCTGATGGCTCTGGGAGTACATAACACCCTAGACGAACTTACAGAAGCGCACCTGAATGCCCACAAAGCGCGACTAAGTACTACGGCCACAGGACGCCAAGTACTCTCGAACGTGGGGTTCATGTAGCCAATGGAAGCAGATACTGCGGTAGACATACCCTGGGATATTAGATCCAAGCTAAACGTTCCCCCTCTGCCAAGAAACATGAGCCCCCAGCATCATGAAGGCAGAAGAACGGCCAGGGCGCTGGCCCTCAAAAGACAATACGGGGACTCGAGTACGACAGTCTTCACCGACGCAGCGGACTACGCGCGTGCAAAGACCAAAACAGCGGTCGTCGCCACCCCCACTTCTCTCATTACAAGTGTCACCCTTCCTAAGTCCAGCATCCTCGAAGCAGAAGAAGTGGCGCTTGCACTAGCCATAACGCAGACCCAAGCCACGACCATCATTATGGACTCGCAAGCGGCGTGTCGAACGTACACGGCTGGAAGAATTTCTAAGGTGGCCGCAAGAATTATAACCCAGAACCCCCCCAAGAGAACAGTCAAGATGATCTGGACACCTGCTCACTCGTCTCTTTGCGGTAATCAAGTGGCGCACGCTTACGCCCGAGAACGTGCTCGCCGGGCACCGCAAGAGGATGATTAGAGGACCCGTCACTCACTCATCACATACAACATCACCCAACACTACATGCTCACACGACGCACCTTCCCGCTGCCGGCCGACCAGCTAACAAAAGAACAAGTCACCCTTCGACTGCTTCAAACCACCACATTTCCACACCCCACGCGGCTACACACCATCCACCCCACGTTATACTACCCCCTGCGCAAAAACTGCGGCAGCCAAGCTACCCTATACCATATGGTTTGGGCCTGCCAGTCAAACCCAGACCTAGATCCAATCCCTATTGCAACTCACGAGCAGTGGGAGAGTGAGCTTGCCAGCTCAGACCTGAGTAAGCAGCTTTGGCTCGCTGAAAGGGCGAAGACGGCAGGCCGCACCAACGGAGTCCTGGAATGAGGACCCCGACCACGACCCTGCTCGACTTCACTGTTAATAAAGTTTGCTCCTCCTCCTCCTCTGTGCAAACGCATCGAAGTCGCTATGAGATTTACTGCGTAATCATAGTACATTACCTTCGAGCGTTCGTAAATAGGCCTATCAGACAATTGTCCGCCCGCAAGACAAGCACTCATCATCTATTTGTTCCCCGCATCCCATCTACCTTACAGACATGATTGAATCGGTCCAAAACATATCTCTCCCCGTGTAATCTCATGACATTACAGGCACCATTCGAGCGTAACACAAATAAAGTTTCATCATTCACTCAAGCCTTTGGCTTTGCGCCGTAATATCGACCCTTTATCAGTGCTGCACAAATGTGTTTACCTATCCAGATCGCATCCAGATCTGACCTATCCAGATTGCCTATCCAGATCGCATCCAAGACATCTCAACGACTAAATAACAAATAGGTTTTTGAGTGCTTGTATGGCTCCACACAAGCGTTTAACTTCTCTGCACTTCCTGTCGCAATGCGCTTCTGGAATAGCCTTCCAGAAAGCATTGCGTCAAAAAATTATCAGAAAAATTGTCTATATCTACTTCAGACTACTAACAGGGTGCGCTGTGATCACCGAAGTGTAAGGACGTGCTCACATCGGCTCCGTGTTCTACGCTAATTTTGGGAACGCTACTTAACAATAAATGCAGTATAATTAGTACCAATGGGTCCGTTAATGTGCGCGTCATCGACCAGTACCAGATTCGAGAAAGTGGTACGTTTATTTTAACAAATACGAGGACTTTACTCCCGTAGCAGTGGCAATCCGCCGCTAAGCCTAACTGAGTTACCGTCGACTACGGCAGCGAAGCCTATGCCGGCTAGGCCTAACACCGGCTTGGTGATAGAACAAGGCAACAATGTGGAGATGGAGACGACGTCAGCACGGGAAATACCCAAGACGCCAGGCCCCTGCAACAGCGACGGCCAAGCGCGCATCGATGTCCAGGCCGTAGAGATCACCCCAGAAGAGTTCAACGAAAGCAACGGGTGGTGACACGTGTGCAGGAGAGTAAGAACCCCTGAGAGCAGCGCAGGCACAATCGCGAACACTCGCCAGCCTAGGCCTAAAACAAGAAAAAAACGCCGCTAGGAAGACGATTGCCACGACTACTAGGGCAACGAGGATGCCGAACATACTACTGTGAGTAGAATTCAAGATAATCGTAAGGCCACGATGAGAGCTGAACATCGCAAAGGCGCGTCCGATGACCGTCGCCTGGGCAATCATGGCGGAATCAAGGATTACGAGAGGAGGCGGCGCGGCGGACACCTTCTGCCCCAACTTCCACTGGTTCCACTGGTTCCAACTTCCGCTCACCATCATGGTGGTGAGTACCCCCGACGAGGGGAGAGCCTGTCGACAACAAGATCCTAGTGCTACGAATCGGAGACACGATGCTCGAAGTAGGCGCGTACCAAACCACACCAGACGGCACGGTCAAGGGAGTCATACGCGGCATCCCCGTCGAAGACACCCCTGCGGAGATCCACCGAAACATCGTGAAACCTAAGAACCCGCTGGCGAGAGGGGCGCCCAGAATCGGCAACTCGAGAACGGTCATCGTGGGCTGTACCGCAAGCCTTTCGATATCTGCAAGCATGGCGGCAAGGTAGCCATACAAGGGACATCTGCCCCAGCCCGGATGCGGAAGTGTGCTTCAACTGCGGAACGGTCAACCCGACGAAAAGTCATTATAGCGAATGCAACCACAAATGCAAGCTGTGCGGAGGGAAGCCCCGAACGGGCGGCCGGCTGTGCAAAAACAAGTACAAGACCCCTTTTGTAGGGACGAGAAGACAATGGGAACACAAGATGGGGGAACAGCAGGAGAGACAGCAGCTGCCCCGATCGAATTTCCGCCACCTATGATGTCACCAAGAGAAAGGTGCGCTACAGGCCGCCGAGAATCCCAGCCGCGAGCAGATAAAAGCGCGTACCGAAAAGGAGACTGCAGTGCGAGTCCCCACCGCTGATCCCAATCTAAGGACCGAGTCAGCTGGGCTGACGCGACCAAAACGGAAGAACCCAAAATTACGCTGCAGCAAAGTCAATCTCCAGACACCGGCGCGACAAACCAAAAAAATCGAAATGATGCGTGCCCTTAAAGAAGAAAACGTCGCGTTGAGAAAGAGAGAAGCGGAGAAAGATTGAAGGCCAATTACAGCAACAGGAAACGCAGAAACCGCAGCCACAGCAACAGAACCGATAGAAGCAACAACAACTGAGGAGGAAACTGAAATAGAAATGGACCCGATACCGACAGCAGCGGCGGGACCGGCACCAACGAGAAGAGCAATCGAAAATCCAAAGGAGCGGAAGCTGATCGAGAGGATCGACAACCTGGAAGACAGATTCAACCGCTTTGAAGAATACACCCGAGCATCCCTATCAAGAAGACTGCAAGAACACCCGCCTACTTCAAAAACTGGACTCATCCACTGCTCAGATAACAAGAATAATCCGCAGAGTATCGACTCAAAAGTATGGCATGAAAGAACAAGAGACGATAAAAGTCGTTCAAGCATTTATAATTTCACGCCTCGAATATGTAACTCCCTACACGATCCTCCAAGCAGCAGACAAACAAAAGCTCAACACCCTTATTAGGAAAGCTTACAAACAAGCCTTGGCCCTCCCACCGACAACGTCCACCGAACGTCTTGCAGCACTAGGGATACACAACACCATAGAAGAAATCGTGGAAGCCCATCTCACGGCGCAGCAAGTCCGGCTCGGCCTCACGAGCACCGGTCGATCAGTTCTGACATCTTTAAAGCTTAACGCTCTGACGGAGACGGATGATGCGGGTATAGTCCCTCTAGAATTCAGGACAAGACTGAAACTTCACCCCTTACCGAGGAATATGCATCCCGAACACCATCAAGCACGAAGAGCGGCTAGGGCAGGAGCTCTTCAACGTCGTACGGAAACTGCGAGGAGGTGGTACACACTGACGCCGCGGACTATGCCCGGTATAAAGTAAAAGCTGCGGTAACCGTCCACACCCCACTCCCTCCTCAGTAGCTTAACATAACGGAAGGCAACAACGCTGCAAGCAGAAGAGACGGCACATCGCCCTCGCAATCGCCCAAACCCGAGCATCCACCATCATCACGGACTCCCAAGCCGCATACAGAAACTATGCGGCAGGAAGAATTTCCACAATCGCTCTCGGCATCATCCTTCAACACCCACCTCGGAGAAACATCAGAATAATCTGGACTCCAGCCCACTCTTCTCTCTGCGGAAACCAGGCGGCGCACGCCTTCGCTCGAGATTTGGTCAGCCGAGCACCGTTAGAAGAAGAGGAAAGGACAATATACCCCCTTCTCACATTGAAGGATATCACACAGCATTACCGGCTTGGCCGAATGCGATACCCTCCAGTTTCTGAGCAACTAACCAGGCCCCAACAGGCTGCTCTTCGTCAACTCCAGACAAACACGTACCCACACCCTACGAGGCTGCACGCTATACACCCCACCCTCTATGATCCCCTGTGCAGACACTGCGGCGTCCCTGCCACGCTTTATCACATGGTATGGGAATGCCAAGTTAACCCCCACATTGACCCCATCCAAAACCCCTCCCGAGACCAGTGGGAGAAAGAACTCGCTAGCTCTTGCCCCAGCAGACAGCTGCAGCTGATCGAACGGGCGAAGACGGCGCGTTGCTCCAATGGTGCCCTGGACTGAGGGCTCCACCCACAAGGCTTTTCGAAGCAATAAAAGTTGTACTCCTCCTGCTCCTGCCTCAAGGCATCCAATGATCGACTAGCAACACTAGAGCAAATGTACCAACAACAAATGACGCAGTACTAGCAACAGCAATGAAAGGCACCCTGGCCTGGCATAGGAACTGCTAGGGATACAACCTAATGAAAGCAGTACTGCAACAACACCTAAGACGAGTAACGAGAAAGGCGGACATCATCTTGCTGCACGAAACCCGCACCGAAAATCCCAGACTCCCGTGCTACCGGTCTGTCCCCAACCGACCCAAAGACCAGGGAACCGCCACCAGGGGTGGCCGCAGAGTCTCCACATAGGTGAAGAAAGGCATCACGTTCGTCGAGCACGAGCGTCTCAACAACAGCACGATAGAGGACGCAATGGTATATGTGATATCGGGCAGGAAGAAGAAAACCACGTACATAGCTAAAGTATACAGCAGCCCGTGGCATGTGAAACAGAAATTCAAATCACTACTCCAGAAGGCGAGCAAGTTACCGGGACTGTACAGCAGAGTGATAATATGCGGAGACTTCAACGCACAGAATCAAGCGGGGGGGTACCAAAGGGCGTTAGCTAAGGGCAGAGACCTGCTGCAAGACGCCACAGACCTAAAATTAAATATAATCACAGACCCAACCCATTCACGAGAACCGGCAACCCCGTCACCAGAGCCGCAATGCCGGACCCCAGTTTCGTCAGAAAGGGCAAAAACGACGGGGCAGACTAAGAGCGGCGCATCGCAGGCAACGACCTGGGCAGCGGCCACTACATCGTGGAGGTCACGATCCCGATCTGGTGTAAAGGTGAGAGAAACGGAAGCCGCCGAAAGCACCGAGAAACGGATTGGGACGCCTTCCGAAATCTGCTACCCAAATAGCAGACGGATATTACGGACACACAGGAGTGGACAACCGAAATCATGGAGACGAAGGAGGAAGTCCCCAGAGCCATCGAGACGGAAGACAACGTCGGTAGAATCGACAGCCGACTGTCACATGGCACAGATGCCAAACAGTCTATACAGGCAAGGTGGAAGACGCAGTGAACAAACAGAAAACTGCGCAAGAAAGTGTCCGAACTCAACAGGGAGATAGGAGCCCACAGCAGGGTATTGTGCACCCAACGATGGAATGAACCACTGAACGCGGCGGACAGCAAGATGCACTGCGGCAATACAAGACGAATGCTGAAAAGCCTCCTAGACGAGAGCGCGACGAAAATCCGCCCTCATGAGAACGTGTCCCGAATCATTCACAAAGCCAGAAACAAGCACGGGGAGGACGAGCTGAAGAGGAGGATTAACACGTACCTACCGACAGAACCCACTGAGGCACACGCGGAATACCAGGGGGAACAGAACAAGTGGCTAGACCGGGACATTCAGGTGTGGGAGATCAGTGCCGCTCCACAAGACCTCAACACCACGCCGGCGGCGAGACCCGATGGCGTCACAGAGCACTCAAAAATATGAAAGGAACGGCCATCCGGAACCTCACGGCCTACTTCAACAAGTGCTGGGGCGCAGGGTCCCTTCCCTGGCAATGAAAAGCGACCAATTCTAATCGCCAAGCCATGCAACCTTCCCGGCATCGAGAACCTCAGACCGATCTCGATCACGCCCGGTGTAGGCAAAGGGCTAGACCACGTCCTCATGAACAGATGGCAGATGTCTCCCGAAGACGGAGGGCTCTAGCCCTACGCGATCATAGGGTTTAAGAACAAGCTCGGCACCCAGGACGCCATGATTCAACTAACGGACGAGATCCTGGACGACACACGGGAACGAGATACAACAAGGCCATGCTGGGCCTGGACCTCAAGAGCGCCTACGACAAAGTGAGGCACAAGGCGATCCTGGCGCAAGTGGCAAAGCTAAACATGGACAGGCGAACCGACGCCAACATCAAAAACTTCCTGATGGTTAAAACAGCCGAGATGAATGCCGGTGACCTGCGGCTACCGCAGAAGAAGCTGGGCAGCGTCGGAACCCCCCAAGGCTAGGTCATCTCGCCGTTATTCTTCAATCTGGTAATAATCGGAGTCACCGAGAAACTCTCGCTAGTCACGGGGGTTCGACACATCATATACGGTGACAACGTGATGCTGTAGGTACCAGGGGGAAGCGACGGGTACATCGAGAGCACTCTGCAAGAGGAAGTCGAAGCTATCAAAAAGCAACTAGACAGACCCGGACTCATCTGCTCCCCAAGCACGTCCGTGCTACTGTGGATTCCACCAAAGTGGAAAACCGGAAGGACAAAGGGAGACAAACCCGAGAGAGAGAGCGAGAGAAGATCAGGATCAACACGAGAAGCGGCAACACAATTCCTCATGTCGAGAAGATGCGGGTACTTGGCATGCTAATCGAACAAAAGAGGGTGAGCCTCAAGACGGTCAACTGACTAACGGCCAAAGCAAAGACGGCCAAACGACTCCTAAAGAGTGTATCAAACCGGAAAGCAGGAATAAATAGGAGAGCCTAATGAGACTCGTATAATCATTTGCAATAAGCCACGTAACTTACGTGGCCGCATTACACAACTGGGGGCAATGCGAGAGGAACAAATTCAACCCGCTCATACGCAACGCGTATAAGGCGGCACTCGGGCTCATCGACGGCACGAGCATGGAGAAACTCCTGACCCTCGGAGTGCACAACACGCTGGAGGAAATACCAGAGGCACAAAGAATGGCGCAGCTCGCGCGCCTCACGGAAACGGGAACAGGTAGACAAGTATTACGGAACCTGGACATCAGCCTGAGGCAGCGAGATAGATCAGAAGAGCCAATCCCACAAGACATTACAAGAAGCCTACGAGTACAACCAATACCGAGAAACATTCATCCGGAACAGGGAAAGGCGAGAGGCAAGAGTCAGGGCACTCATCGACCTGCACGCCAGGGACGACGGAGTCGTACACGTGGATGCGGCCGAATACCCGGGAGACGAGAAAGCCTACGCAGCAGTCGCAGTCAAAACCATGACCGGGACGACCAAGGCAGCAGTGAGCATGCGCACACGCCAGGCGAATCAGGGAGAGAATGTGGCCAGCACGCTGGCTTTCGCGGACCCCGAGTGCACGACCGTACTCAGCGATTCCATAACGGCAGTACGCAACTACGTCAGGGGAAGAGTGAGAAGCGAAGCCGCGCAGATACTGAAAGTGACAAAGATTGCGATCCGCAGCGTGACAATCAAATGGTTCCCAGCACACACGGGCGAATACGTATTGGAAAGAGGTTCTGCAAACCACAACGAGACGGCGAACGCAGAGGCGCCAGGACTCACCAACCGAGCCGCGGCAACTGCCGTCGTCGATCCAATTTGGTGATGGGAGGCCAACGACAACCAGACCACATACAGCGAGGTAACGAAGTGGTACAGACACGAGAGAAGAACGATGCCACCGCCCCACCCGGACCTGACCACGGAGGAAGCAGTGCTATATCGGCAACTCCAGACGGGGACGCTGCCTACCCCAGCCCTAATGAAGCACGTGTGCCCAGACGTATACACGAGTGAACTATAACGCACATGCCAGAAGGAGACAGACACGATGGCGCACATCCTATAGGACTGCAGCGAAAATCCACACGAAGCGGCAACACGCACGACAATCCCGCTGCGGCTTGAAGCAGCGACGAGGAGCTACGACAGGGAGACCCAGACCCAGCCTGTACACCAGGTCTCAGGTCTCAGCCGCACTTGAAAGGGAGCGACCTAGCGAAACCGAGGCATGACTGCCGTCCCAGACCAGGGGCAGGTGAGGTCGACCCGAGGGAGTAGCGGGACCACAGACCAAGTGAGGCGGTGCCAACCGAGACTACGTCAAGGCCGCGTCGCGGCGAATTACCCTAACAAACCAAGGCGACAAGCCGTCTGCAGGCACTATCAATAAAGTTGCTGTACCTTATTTACTTCACGAGCATTTTCACAGTAGCAGGTACCATAAACGGCATCATCCTGTTTCTTTCAGTAGGCAAGGGGTTTTAAAACCATTGCAAAATTTTCCATGTATGCCCTATTGCGAGCGTCACATGTTCATTGTATCCCCAATATCCCCAAAATATGTTAATTCTTTGATATTTTTGCTCACCTTAAATGTTACTTCAAGCTTTGTCTGTCTTCATTCATTTGATTTGTCTATACTGAACCATTAAGTATCTTTATTTCTTGCAGTGTTCGTATGTCCATTTAATTTAAATCAGTTGACGTGTATCGAAGTTCTCAGATCTTTGACTACCTGTTATGCCTTGTGTCGGCTGATGGAGCTTTTTATACTTTTCATGTAACCCCCTTTACTCAATGCTCACGGGTCTGTGAGGTATTTTAGATGTGACTGCAACTCATTCACTCGCGTTGTCCCCCCACACGGCATTGTTGTCCGTCCACACCCCTCCCCCTACACTTAAAAAAATAATAATTGTTAGGGGCGCCCGGTTTCGATCCCATGACCCTGTGGGCGGAACGCGATGTACATGGTGCTTTTCCCACTGCGCCACAAAACCGAGTCAGAATCAAATGCTACGAACGCGCCTTATATCCTTGACTCATTCAAACTATGTCAAGAAGCTACTGATACAACGCATGATGGGGCAATGATTAACACTTGCAATAAAAGAAAAGAAGCTCCCACTTACAGCAACAATGATGGAGTAAAGGTCGTTGCGACAGCGAAGCCCCAAGCATACCACTTAGAGAGATTGACCAAAATTGGCCAATAAAACTTAATATTACTCATAAAACATAATAATCATACGCGTTCCCGACACGTCTCACGCGATTTCAGAATCAATCCAACGGAAACACCAAGTGAAATCCACGATGCGTCGCATCTACACAGGGTTCCCCTCCCGGGGAGGTGGGCGCAACTTTAAATAAAAAACGATTTCGCTCTAACCTAAATAAAAGCATGATCATTTTATTGATTTATTTATTCACAGAATACTGCACACCCATTTAGGGACCCAGCCAGAGGGGCAAGAGTGTAATGGCACACAGCTGTACATCAGCAACAACAATAAAATACATAAGTACAAGACGTGGGTCACGGTTCAATATGATCAAGAGATTCTACTGAGTAGGTTAATGACTAATGTAGGAAGTTCCAGGAAGTTCCATGGTTAGAGGAAAGTATGAGGATTTGAAAATGTTAGTTCTGGCGAAATACTGTGTTAATGAATGAGTCTGGCGGTGCCGTGTTTTTCTTGTCGTAAGCGGCTTGAGAGACAAATCATGGTTTGCTGACAGCTTTTTATTTAAAGCAAAAGAAATTTGAGCCTGCGAAAATTACGAAGTTTTTTGATTGTGCGAATACTGTTTTCTGTCATAAGGTCAGGTTTGTGGGAGAATTAGTTGTCCGATACTTCGAGTAAATAAAACAGACCGCTTTGCATTAGCCTATTTCAATAGCCGCAATATTTCTTTTTGTGTATAGGTCCCACACGAGTGATGCATATTTCAACGTGGGTTTTACAACAGTCAAAAAGGCTAGTTTTTCCAACAGTAGAAGGCGCATGCTTACGTTTGTGTTTCAAACAATCAAGTTTACTAAAAGAGGATGCTCAAGCCTTCGAAATGTGCTTATTCCAGCTGTGGTTGTTGGTTAAAGTGACACCGAGCTGCTATACTAAACAACCTTACCTGTGCCTGGGTACCAGAATATTATGTGAATGGCAAAATATTTTTCGGGTTTTTTACTCGCATAAATACGGCTTTGTGTTTAATTTCATCTTCTATTGCTCGCAATATGTGAAAATGTTATGGAGGTTCGTGTTTTACAAGACCAGGTCATTATGGGAAGTGATTTAATTAAACAACACACAATCATGAGCAAACATTCGGAGTTGAAGCGGTGCAGAAACCGTATGAACAATGTCGGTATTGTAAATTTAAAAATAATAAGGGCCCACTCACACTACCTTGGGGAACCCCAGAAACTAGACGAAACTGATACGAACAATTACCGGCAATTCTTACAAACTGAACGTGGTCGGAAAAGCAGGAAGATATCCAGGGAAATATATATTTAGGAGGGCCAATTGATTCCACTTTCTGAATAAGCTTTTTATCAAGAAAAAGATCAAATGCCTTTGTGAAATTCAAAAAGATGGCATCAACATGACCTGTCTCATCTAAAATGTTTGAAAAACTGTGTACAACAGAGATAAACTGCGTTTCTTTGGAAAACCCTTTTCTGATACCATGCTGAACATCCGAAAGTATGGTATTTTTGTTAAGGAAAGTTATAATAATTTTAGCAATAATTTGTCCAAGTACTTCGCAAGATTAGGACGTTTTAGAAATTGGACGATAGTATAACACTAAACTTTTTGTCACCCTTTTTTTCACCGCACAATGCGTACTACTTTCCAATCACGAGGTGAGCGGCCTGAACGGATGGAGGCACGGCAAATGATTATCAAATATTCCGATAATTCCGAAAAATTCCGCCTTTCTCTTGAAAGGCTCCTCTAGCGGCGTATTTCTCGCACAGGTCCACCCACATCACCGGCACCCGTTCATTTTGTGTGTGCGGGGAAAAGGCGGCTACACGGGCGAGCAATGTTCGCACGCTCAGCGACTTGCGTGGGCCTCTGCAAGGCTGCTGAATGAAACGCGCAGGAGGCAGTCTGCCACATAGTGTGACACGACACAAGCATGCTAGTTACAGATTCAGCGAATGGCAAAGTATTCCTCCAATGAAGTTGTGCAAATTCGGATGTGTGCTTAGTCTTAATGTATCACTTCTCTACCCAGAACAGCATCGAGTGCGAAGGTGCCTGCCAGGGGTTCGAGTTAACCAAGACGCAAGGAAGGGTGGGCTCCTGCCACGCGAGCGTAAGCAGCCGAGAAGACATGATAGCGCTGCAGAAATGCGTCGAATGTATGGCACGCCCCAATGCCACACCTCTGGAGTAAAATTCGAAATCGATCGGTCGCCGATGTCGATGATCGAAGAGATAATCGATGAAACAATTATTGCGGAAAAGATGACTCGCTCGGTTGTTGGCCGACGGAACATGGCCGACTCCAAGCAAACTCAAGATGTGCGATATGTACACTTTACACTACGGATTTACAACTTTCAAGGCTCATGATCGCATAACAAAGGTTGGGAAAGGCTCGCGTCGAGCAGCGCTCGCCACGCTCTGCGTTCTCTTCTTTCCTTCGTCCGATCCTCGAAAACCCCAAACGCCTCAGTTTTACCAATAACACCCCGCCCACAAAGGGGACGTCACAACTTGACAGTGAGGATGGCTCATTGATTAGCCCACACTAGGCCACTGATTGGCCACCGTGACAAACGCCTGCCTCCCGTGCCCTCTCCAGTATTGCGCAGCCTTCTGGTTATACACACTCATGTAGGGCAGGCTTTTCTGCACTGCGATCAACCTCGACGGGACAAGAACTTGGCTCGCAAGCAACTAGCGAAGAAATTGCCACACGATTGGCTTGCCCCACATCCCTCGCGAGCCGCTCATCTAAAGCACGCGTCACCTGAGCACTCTTTATCCCGAGTTGCTCGATAGCAGTGATGGTTGCATCCATTCGCTTCTCTAACTCCTCAAGCGACAGGACCCACGCCATTGTGAAAGCTTTACAGCAACCCAACTCAGAAAAACTACCTCGAGTTAGAGTACCGCGACTCCCATGTAACATTCTCGGAGACCATTGGTCACGCCAAGGCAAAAGGCAAAGGAGGCTCACTTTGCCGCCGCTGTCCGCACCCCTTTCGGGGGGAGGCCGCTGCCCTGCTCTCGTTCATTAGGACGCTCCAACGCCCGCCCTCGTAGAATCCAGGTGGTGCCTTACATAATGCAGCTCTCCCCGGTCCGAAGTCGCCTCTCTGGTGTGGAGTGTCTGCTGCCTGCGGCCTCTCGCCAAGATGTTGTCCGAGCTTTCGAACTTCATCTCGGACTCTTCACCGCCTACCGTCGCTGACCGAGGGTGCTGCCGTAGATGATGCAGCTCCCTCCCGTGCTCGAGGTCAATCTCACCGCTCTAGCCTGGAGCTTCTGCTCCCCGGGGTCTCTCACCAAGATGCCACCCCAGACTCGGTCTTGGTCTCGCCGCTGGAGCCTGGAGCGCCTGCACTTGGGGCCTCTCACCAAAATGACGCCTAAGCCTCCGAACTATTGCTCGGTCTCTTGAACGCCGCGCTGGCGCCTGGTGCTGCCGTCTCGAATGAAGCTCTCTCCCGTTGTCCGAGCTCGTCCTCGCCGCCGCCGTCTGGAGCTTCTGCTCCTCGGCGTCTCTCAACAATATGTTAACCCGGATCCTGGCCTCGGCGCCAGTTAAATTCAAAATGGATCGGTCACTGAAGTCGATGATCGAAGAGATGATCCGATGAAACGACGATTGCTGAAACGATGACTTGCTGGTTCGTTGGCCGGCGGCACATAGCCGACGATGATCTACTCCAACCAAACTCAAAATGTACACTATGTACACTTTGTTTACACTATGTATTTACACCTTTCAAGGCTCATGATCGCATAACAGAGGTAGGGCAAAGCCCACGTCGGGCGGGGCTCACCCCGCTCTGCTCCCTCCGCTTTCGTCTGTTCGATCCTCAAAAACCTCAGACTCCTCAGTTTTACAAAAAAAACACCGCCCACCAAAGCTCATTCATTATCCCACAGTAGAGAAGTGATTGGCGACCGGGATAAACAAAGCTAGGTAGGTTCAAAATATTCATGTGACCTATTTCTCGCTCTCACACAGACACCCAAAGGAATTCCACAAAACCAAAATATAACAGAAATAAAAACCAACAACCTGAAAGCCGACCTAATGACGGGAATGGAATCTCGGGTGAGACATCTTAAAATATTGTCATACCGTGCAGGCCGACAACTGTGCCCCACGCCGCCAAAATTCCTTTAATTCTAGACACGTGGAGCGACTAACAAAGGCTAGTCGCCTACCTAATGACGTAACCCATTGGCCACGTTGCCAGGTTGAAACGTGGGATGAACTGAAACATCACCCCGTAACTTTGATCTGTGCAACTGTCACAGACAGAATGTCGCGTGACGTATTCCTATGTTTCACCCAAAATTTGACCCCTTTACCCTACTTCAGCTCCTGCCCCCTTCGGCGATACTCGCGATGGTAATCGCGTTCGTTAAAATGTCAACAGTACCCCTTCCCCGATTTCTCAAATGTACACAAGGGAATGCTCCTTTGAAAGCTAACATCGCTTTCAGCTGTAAATGGGATGACTGACGCTTTTGTATGCGTCGTCTCCGGGTCCGCTGGTCGAGTGGACACAAAAGTGCGGCGAATAACAAAGAAGCCTTTGCGGTTTCCCGTTACGCCCCTCGCGCCTTACTCAGCTTGGCCGGTGGAAACCAAACACAATGCAGGTAAAGAAGCTAACCCCAGTGGAAGATATCTAGCTGCGGGGCGGTTTAATTAATAAGTCAGGAACCCGAACTTACCACCTATCCACCTAGAATGTTGCCCGTACAAGAGCTGTATGTGCAATATTAACTCTGGCTGTGGGTTCTAAAAACCTAATATAGAACAACCAGAACAGTCAATCATAGCACTCGCTGCATACTACACAGAATGCAACACTACCAGACGTGCTGTAGCTTAAACGCTAGACACGACCAAAACGTAAAATCTTAATTGTTAGAAAAAGACACTTGTAACAAAGAAACGCAAATACAACACCAAACTCCTCATTATACTCACGAAAGCAATTGTCCCTTCCACAACCACAAACACTATACGAAAACGCTCAACCGCAAAATGTAAACTTTAAGCTGTCCCAGAGGGTACTCATTACCCAAAAAACATCAAAAAATACCCACTAGCCTCCAAAAAAGCGACAGCTTTAAACAACTTGTCACAGAAAAGCGATCTCAATTTATACTAAAGCACGCTTGTGCGACCACTGAAAAAGTAAACGAAGTAATACAGGCCAAAATATCACGACAAACGCATGCACTATCGTTCTTTTATTTTAATGAGAGAAATCGACAAACAGGTAAAACCAAAGTCACGAATGCAAATACTTCTGTAGCAGTTAAAAAACGTTTAAAACAGAGCATCGTCTCTTCGCACACTCACGGACAATGTTCTTTCCGAATATGCTACAAAGATTGTTCATACCTGCGGAGGTTCACTTGCTCTCAACTTGCAGCGTACTGCAAGGTTCACAAGTTCACTTCGTTGCCCTGAGCATCGATCAGGACACTGTCTCACGCTCAAACACAGCACCCTGCTCCCCTCTATCCTACATCTCCACGCGAGCACCGCTGTCCGAATGAGCGAAACACAACCCAAATGGGGTGTCCCTCCTAACAGCGACATTTTAGGCCGGGGCAAGGGAAAGATGAGGCAGGCATCTGAAAGTTGTGGCGCTCTCTTCACCGATGAGCCAAAGCTTATATCTGATTCGACGTCGGACTGCGCAGTATTCCCTCTTTGAGGGAACTCGCCGTTGGTCCTGCCACAAGTCGAAGCGAGCTACAATAGGCCGGAACGCCACTTTCCACTGCCATCAGCGAACTTATCGCAAGCTTTCCGGCGTGCGTCTGCACGCAGCAGTGCTGCATTTCTCATGCAACAAGGTACATTGCCCTGACGCACTTCCAACTGCGGCCCTTTGAAACTCGGCGGATCAGGAACGGGAAAACAAGAACCTCACGACAGCACCAATCGTACCACCGGCACCCCTAACACGCATACATGCGCCTCATCCTTAACCGCCTGCCGCCCAGCGCCGTCGCATCCTTGACCGTCAGACTCGCATGTTCCCGACACAAGCTCGACCCTGCTCTCCGGCAATATGCAACCAGCGGATTCCGCTCAGTCGCCACCTGGCAGCGTGCTTGCGAACCACGCTCGACAACAGGCATCCCACAACCACCCCCGGCACGCCTATCTCTGATTCGGGCTCTACAACACGCGGTGCGGAGTCGCCCTCAACACCTGCCTTGCATTCGCTCTCCAGTATTGCGCAGCCTGCTGGCGATACACATTTAGGGCAGGCGTTTCTACACTGTGATCAACCTCGCCGGGACAAGAACTTGGCTCGCAAGCTACTAGCGCAGGAATTGCAGCGCGATTAGCCTGCCCCGCCGTCGTCGCGAGCCGCTGATCTAAAGCCGGTTTCACCTGAGCAATCTTCATCTCGAGCTGCTCGATAGCCGTGACAGTTGCAGCCGTCCCCGTCTCAATCTCCTCAGGCGGCAGGACCCCCACCATTGTGAAAGCTATACACGAACCCAACTCAGAAGAAACTACCCCTAGTTAGCGTACCGTGTCTCCCATTGAATAACCTCGGACAGCAGTGGTCACGACCAGGAGAAAGGTAAAGGGGACTCACTTTGCCGCCGCTGTCCGAAATCTTTTTTGGGGGGAGGCCGCTGCGCCGCTCTCGTTCGCTCGAGCGCTCCAACGCCCGCCTTCGCATGATCCAGGTGGTGCCTCACATAATGCAGTTCTCCCCGTTCCGAAGTCGCGTCCCTGGTGTGGAGCGTCTGCTGCCTGTGGCCTTTCGCCAAGATGTCCGAGCTTTCGCACTTCATCTCGGACTGTTTGACGCCTACCGTCACTGACGCCGGGTTCTGCCATAGATGATAAAGCTCTCTGCCATGCTTGAGGTCAACCTCACCACTCCAGCCTGAAGCTTCTGGTCCCCAGGGTCTCTCACCAAGATGTCATCCCAGACTCTGGCTTGGTGTCGCCGCTGCGGCCTGGAGCGTCTGCTCCGTGGAGTCTTTCACCAAGGTGACGCCCCAGCCTCCGAACTCTAGCTCGAACTCTCGAACGCCGTGTCGACGCCGGGTGCTGCCGCCGAGAATGGAACTCTCTCCCGTTGTCCGAGCTCGTCCTCGCCGCCGCAGAGTGCAGCTTCTGCTCCCCGGCGTCTCTCTACAATATGTATCCCCGGATCCTGGCCTCGGCGCCAGTTAAATTTATATTCGATCGGTCGCTGAAGTGGATGATCGAAGAGATTATCCGATGAAACGACAATTGCTAAAGCGGTAACGCGCTGGCTCGTTGGCCGACGGCACATAGCCGACGATGGTCTACTCCAAGCAAACTCAAAATGTACACTATGTACACTCTATTTACACTACTTATTTACAACTTTCAAGCCTCATGATAACATAACAGAGGTCGGGCAAGGCCCGCGTCGAGCGGGGCTCGCCGCGCTCTGCTTTCTCTTCTTTCCTCCATCCGATCCTCGTAAACCTCAAACTCCTCGGTTCTACCAACAAAACCCCGCAACAAAAGGGACGTCACAACTTGAGAGTGAGGATGGCTCATTGATTAGCCCACACCAGGCCACTGATTGGCCGCTGTTACAAACAAATCTAGGTGGGCTCAAAAAAGTCACGTGACCCACCTCTCTAACTCTTATACAGAAACCCAAACTATTCCGCGAAACTAAAACATAACAAAAATGAAAACCAACCAACTAAAAGCAGACCTAACGACGGGAATAGGCTCTCGGGTGGCAGGTGTTCAAATATTGTCATACCGTGCGCTCCGAAAACTGTGCCCCACGCTGCCAAAATTACTTTTCCTTGTTGACACGTGGAATGCATAACATAGCATGGTCGCCTCCTTAATGACCAATACCATCTGCCAAGTTGTCATGTTCACATGTTTGACGAACTGAAATTTCGCCCAGTAATTTTGATCAGTTACAGAGACAACATTCGGTTACCTGTTGCTATGTTTGACGCAACGGTTGACCTTTTGACCGGCCTTCGGTTCCTGTCCGCTTCGGGGATTCTCGTGCTTTTAGCCCGGTTCGTTGTGCTTTAATGGTCCCCCTCCGCCAGGTTCTCAAACGAACGAAGGAAGTTCTCCTTCGAAAGCTGACACCTTTTTCAGCTCCTAAAGGGTGACCGACGTGTTTGTAGGCATCATCTCCGTGCTCGTCGAGTGGACACAAAAGCGCGGCTAATAACAAAGAAGCCTCCGCGGTTTCTCTTGATGCCCCTCGCGCCCAACTCACCTCAGCCGGCGGGATAACAAACACCATACAGGTAAACAAGCTAACCCCAGCGAAAGATATCTAGTTGCCTGGCGGTTTTATGTAATACGTGAGGGACCCAAACCTAATAACTGGTAATGGGACATAGCCTTTGCTAAAGATGGCCGGTACCTGCCCGTTACCACGCGTAATCCGCTGAGCGAATCCTTGCGGCCCAAGAAATGAACAGCTGTCCTTGAAAAGTGCAACCCGCCAAAGCACGGATGGTGTCAACTCTGCAGATGAGAGGGGCGGACCAAAGACTGCGCAGTCTACCAATAACTACTCAGCTCCATGCAGAAGCAAGGGGTGCAAAGTCAGAAGGTAAGGCATTCACAACCATTCCCGGTGCTTGCGGTTCTTAGACCACCGAGGACAACGGCCTCCATTGCAAGCAAAGACTACGCGAAGGGAGAAGCCTGCATTCTTCCTATGTTCGAGCGCAAAGCCGGGCTTGTGCCGTCTTAATCGCGGGCAGAAACCCGCGACCGAGTCTTTCGCCCCTCCATGTAGAAAGCCCAGGCCGCAGCCAGCGCGGTCAATGGTACACCACTGAATGAGCAACCCGAACCATTTTAAAGGAGAGGGAGTGTGTGCAGTAATCCTCACCCATTCGGAGGAGGACCCGCGAGCTATGCGTCGCACAAAATGGGGTATTCAAGAAATATATCCCCAAAGTAGTAACCAAAAAAAAGCCCGAAAAAGGACAATGACAATATGATACTGATAAGGACCATCATGCTGTTGCATTCGCAGTATCATAAATGAGTGCCTAGTTGCCCCCCAATATTTTCGCCTTCCCTACGTTGTAGAAAGGTTGCGAAATGACATTACCGCCTGGTCGATGCCACTTAATATGTATAAACCTTGAACAGAGGAAAAATTTATTAGGCTGGGATTCAATTTATGTCGAATTTATTGTCTCTATATTGTCCGCACGAGGCATAAAATATTTGTTAGTGCTTGTCAATATTTCGCTGTACAATATAGACTTTTTTCAAGGTCCTGTGGACCTTGGGTGGTACCTACAGCTCGTTTGAACACTTTAAAAGAACGCATATAGTATACTATGCATTTTCTTTAAAATGTATTTCAGTGGGCAATTTCGATATCAACAAAGTTTGAAGCGTCAACTACGTGCCGTGTGAACGAAACTGTGGTACCCTTTTTTTATGTCACTGTTTTGCTCTTTTGATCGACTGTTCTTTACACCGCTTTACTTTTTCTTGTTGCCTTAATATCTTTTTCTGGTTGCCATATACCTTTTTTTGTCGCGAGGCTACTGTTGAGCAGAAAGGGGGCCGTGGCTTCGTCAAGCTATGACACGTTTCTCCCGCGGTTTCTATTTCTGTATCTCTGTTCATGGAAGAGAAATTAAGTTTCTTAATTTTATTATTATCACATATTTCAGAAATGTAAGGAAATTTGACTGCTCACCCATGCGCACACTTGTCTCTGCATTTAATAGTGCGAATTAGAACTTTTCGCCCCCGTTTCTAGTAGAGAACGCCATCAAAAGTCAGTGTTCTAACCATCCTAATGATCCCATTTGGTTGACTTTATCCTTCCCTTGGCCTTTCGTGTCTCTTCTGTTGTCCACCAGTATCGGCGATACGTGGCCGTAAATTTCATTCCTTACCGTTTTACAGGCGGAAATGGCTTGTAAACGCGAAAAGTTGTCTGAGGCCCGCAACGCCCGGGCGTCAAGGCAGTGGGAGCTCTAGCCTCTTATACAGCTTTCTCTACGGAGCCACGTGGCGAGTTTTACGGAAGCTGCCCATAACCTGTACTCTGGCGTTCTATTCTCTAACAGAGTGCCGGGAAAGTGTTCCTGACATGTCTGTAATATGCTAACGCAATAAAATGTTCTCTGGGAGTGATTCATCTGTAATAGCTGACCCTGGGTTTATATTAGACCTAGCGGCAGGTGAACGTATTTTTAACAGCAAAGCTGTTGGCACTGGCCGTAAGTTCGGGGTTCGGGTACCCCGAAAACTCCCCGCGAGGATCGTGATCGGGCAGGCGTCGTGCAGATGCTGCAATACCCACTCTACAGCGGAAAGACACGTGATAGCGGCCGCCGCAACACTGGAGGCAAGTATCCACATGCACACAGTATCGTGGGAGAGTCTTTCGCGCTGGAGCTCGCGTCGTCGTGCTCATGTGCTCAGTATAAAGAAGTGACCTCGCGCGAAAGCGTCTTCGCAGTTCTCGGCATGGTCCAGCCGCGGATAGTTGGAATGGCTGAGGAAGAGGCCGCGATCCGAAAGGCAGGGCATGGTACTGAAACTATGCGTCCGTCTATGCTCACTAAAAGAGCTTCGCGATTCAAGTCTTGCGCATGAGTGCAAGTTTACCTGGATGTTTTCCATGTCTTTGGATATTTCTATCACAGTTCCTACTGCCAATCTGTGCGCTCCGGGTGCAGCATAGATAATCCGCGGCAGAGCTTTTTTCGAAAACTACGGAATATCTATAGGTAGGAATCGACAAATTTAAAAATGTCGCGTTTTCATGCGTCGCACTTAGTTTGCAGGTCAATATTGGTGCCACAGCTAATATGACGAAGTATTTTAAGTGAAGTTTCCTCACACCTTTTACATCCTTTTTGCTTTGATGCAAACATTTGAGTATGTTTGTGGTGAGAATATTTCCCTGTACGGTTTTTTACTACGTTGTCGCCGTTGTAATTGGAAATATCAAGCAGAGAATCTGGCATTGTCAGCATGCCTGAAGGCCGTGATTATTGGTGACCTTTGAGAAATGGAGATATTTCTCTGATAACTAACCTGATACCCATAAATCACTTAAACTGAAAAGATTGTTTAGGGTTTCCACCGGGACCATTGTTACACACGGTTTAACGAAACAACTGGTTAGAATTTTCCTATAATTACCATAGTCATAGGATTTAAGCAACCAGCTCTAGCCAAACTCCATTTCATGCTTTATATTGCACCTTCAACACGCTGCGGAAAAACAAGCCCGTAGGCAGCTTCACTTTAACCGAATTGCGTGTGCAACAAGTCAACTAATTGCGTGCGGAACATTGCATCAGAATAATGAGAAGTTCAAATATATTTAGCATACAATTAAAACACAGTTCATTATCCGCTGACATATTATAGTTTGCATTGGGAGCACAATTACGTAATAAGTTATTAGACAGTTTTAGTACAGCGTTTGTTGCCTTTGCGTACACTAAACGCTAAACTTTGGCATCCCGCTACGTAAACACCCGAGCGGAGTTTTAGTAGAGCGTCTCATCAGTTTTGCGTAGCGGCACGCTAATGCATACTACGCCATCTGTCTAATGTTTTGCGAAATGACTCGCCGGCTGATCTGCGAGCGGAGTGTCGGAGTTCTTGGAGATTTTACTACTTTCCAAACAAATGTCAGCAAACGCTTTCCCCCTAGTATTGAATGCAACACGGCCACAGCGCGACATGAATATTCTCTTACCTGAGTACGTTCCATAAAGACACCGTTGAAGTCCCGCGGAACTTCTTTTGTGCAATCGCACAGAACGCCCTGAACTGAATGCCCGTGTTTGACGCATACATTTTATTAAACTGCAAGACAATCCAGAGAGGCGTTTCGAACGAACACAACGTCACACGACATACGTTTCAAGTCTGAACTGCGATCGACCGCCGATTCGTTGCCTTCTCCTGCCCGTCGTAAATTCGGCGCTCACCTCGCGCGTGGTTTGCAGGGTGGAACAGCAAGTCACTTAACTCTGGCGCTAAGCCGAGAGGGCTTTTAGCCACGCACACTGTACATAACCGATGCGAGGTTGAGTCGTACGTCGCTCGAGAAAGATAATCCAGAGCATGAGAAACACTGTCCACCCGCAGAAACACAACGTCGAAATTCCTAGCGAACGCGCCCACAAAACACACACACACACACACACCGCTTTGGTCGCTGGCCTGGCTACAAAGCGTCGTTCGGGTAGAAAGCGATGTCACGACGATACGGAGCTCCGCGAGGTGCTATGTGCTAAGCACTCGACGTATTTAAAAACACGATGAACTTGATTCATCGGGGGCAAATTACTTTAGACAGAAAAGCGGAATCGTGGATGCTTGCTGGGCTATACTTGCCGCGATGTTGGAAACGCAAGCGGCCTCACGTACGCACGCTATTTCGGTGAAATTGCGTCCGCTCGGCTTCCGTCCGCTAAACGCAGAAGCGGCTTAACGTACCGCGCATGCACAGTGAGAACGACGCAAAGAAATAGCGTTCGCTAACTTTTTGCGTACGGTTGCGCACGTTAATCTAAAACTCTCTATTTAAGCCAAGACGCAGCTTCTTCTCCAAATCCACAGATGCTGGGTGAATATCCTCATGGTATTTTCATGAAGGGCGTCTTTGTAATCTCCGCCACGTCATCGTCGTCACCTCGAGTGGCCTACTTCAAAGTTTGGTGTTTCGAGATCGTAGATCGGTGTTTGAAGTAAGGGGAATGCTACGACAGCGTATTGTTTTGTTGTTCGTAGAGATTGAACCCAACCATATTTAGCTGGCAGACAGCCTAGGAGCCGCCACATGCAGTTGTAATTTCTTACTGCCTCCGGGCGACCTGAATGATGTTTCCATTTAGTAGCAAAACTTTACACGTCTTTACACCGAAACCGTACATAGTTACTCTCTGGTGGTGTTTCACAATCGCCAGGCTGCTTATCATGCCGACACTGCAAATCTTCGTTTCCAGTCTTTGGCGAATGCGAATGTTCTGTAGCTCTCAATCTAATGCAGGTATCTCAGAAACAATATACGTAAATTGGCTGCTAAGACGATTCTATCATTACTTTGGATTTCATTTACAAACGTTACAAAATTTAAGTCAGCTTTCAATACAGTGACCTCTTCGGAGGAAGTGCGGTTACAAAAAACGGCTGCCTTTTTTGTTTCTCAAGACTGCCCCGAAAAAATACATGGCAATTACCCTACCAGAAGACTCTCTCATTGCGCTGAGCTTAGTACACTTTTTATAACGACTTAGCTTGTAGTTCTAATTATTATAGAATTCTTGTCATCCATGAATACATTAGGTCCTAGGGCAGGAAAATAGAGAGCTCTGTATTTTTCCCCTGGAGTAAAACTCTCGGACTTCCAAGTTTTTTATGAAAAACCTAACAAAAATGCTCAATTGCAAATTACAGACAAACGTCGTTTGTTTTATTCATAAATTGTCGATTGAGGTAAAACACACCACAGACTGGCTGGTCTTCATTCTTCACAGAGCGGTATGTCGCACGAACTCTTTTGCTTGAAATGTTCATAGGTGCGCTGCAACCGTCAGACTCCCTGGATTTTATAGAAAATGTCGTAAATTCCTCCAAGCGTTTCCGTCAACACTATAATTTTGCTTCGTCGTTTGCGCTGTACATAGGACATAGCATCTCGCCAAAGCCTTAAGCTAACAACTACCCTTACGATTTCCAAACATTTTATTTTGTGATGAAAATGTGAGAACCCCTTTAATTGCCTCATATGCAAAAATCTTTCAAAGTATCAATATTTCAACATAATTTACTTTTCGATGCTTTGCGAGTATTTTCTCTACAGCTCAACATAATTGAAGGTGCAATAGATACCACTCTATTTAGCAAGTCGACACTAAACTTCTAGATTTTTATGCGTACTAGATCAGCGACACAGCTGCAAGGACATGAAGCGTATTCTGTAATATTGCTACATACTATTAATCGTTATTAGTCATTGGTAGATGTAATATTATTACGTTGCTGCAACACGCCTTGAAAAGCCTTAATTAGACAACGGAGAAAAAAAGTATGAATGTTATAGCGCTAATATCTAAGTCGGAGTATATGTTTTGCGACCCACTAACACGCGTAAAACAACTCTTCCTTTTAGTCCGGCTAACTATTGCCGAAGAAAAGTCTTGTAAGATCTGCTGAGAATTAGCATTGGACATTTGGAGGCACATAGGATTGAAGTATTCAAACCACATTTTTGTTTCTTCGGTCGTCTGAGGCGGTACCCCCTGTGGAATTTTCGGCACCGTCAGTGGTAAAAGATTCCCCTGTTTAAGGTCACCAAGGACGACAATTAGGAATGCGTCTGGGTGACTTTTTAAGTACATAAATAGATTCTGCAGTTATTATAAGATAAAGTCATTGAACTACAATCAACTATGGCATGCACGGTTTGCCATTTCCACATGCTGTAGATTTCCAGTTTGCCATTTCCATATGCTGTAGCAGATGTGTAAAGAATATATGTACGAGAGAAAACATAAACACTACTTATTTTTTGTGCCTCCAGGAACCCCGTCTGTAGGTCCTAAATACAAGTTTGGGCGTGTGTCTGTGGAGAAGGACACTTCCCGTGAATGTTGTTGAGATCAAAACAAGAAATCCTTAACAACCTAATGTTTATTTTACATTAACCTGAATGTCACCTGTTTGATATTCCCTACTGTAAATATGCTCTTTGAAATTCATTCACCCCAAAACAAGACACAGCTTATTTTTTTAAAAGCAGCATCAATAAAAGTTCAACGCCCTTTAAACTACAGTTTCTGTCATTAGATCCAAGAAACGGCAAGCTTATTTCTGCGAATACCTGAAAACATTACAGCCAAGGGGTCTTTCGGTAGTGTTTCGTAATTAAATACCAGTTATCTCGTTTAGAGGTGGTTAGCACCAACTCTATTTGTATTTGCCCACTGCTCATTACATATAAAGATTTATTTAGTAGTGCGGAGTTGTTTCAGGGCTTGTAATAAATAAAATTCAGAAGACCTAATTTTATTTTGGCGTAGCAAGAGTTTGGTTTCCGCAATAGCGCTTCCAAACATTTCATCAAAAATTTGTTCCCGTTGCGTGCTGGTTCTAGTGTTATTTCCGAAAACAAAATAGCATAAGAATAAATAATTTCAGGGAACATGACACTAGTTGATTTTTTACATTTGATATTTTAATGAATCGCATACACAGACTCTGACATGCGAAAGCTGGAAAGAGTAATGACGGTCATAGGAGCCGGAAGGATTTTTTCTTGACGTGGGCAAACCCATTGCACTACGGTGAGAGGGGAAATGGAGGGACGCGTTAAAATATTAGAAGCGAAATTCCGCATCCTCAAACGAATATCATGTGGAAGAAAAAAAAAGGTCGTTTTAAAGCAAAGCTGTTACCTCTAGTTAGTCTGAAATTTTTGTGTCTTAAACAACATATTTCTAAGGAAATTATGAGAAGTACCTACCAATGCGTAGCATTCTTATACCGCTTATCATGATTATGAGTTTTTACAGGCAAATTTCTTGGTTATTCTAAATTCTGTCCTACTAATTATGTCCATTTACGCTAATAAGACGGTTCGAATGGGAGCATTCGCAAGATCTGCATTTTGTGGAAATGCAGGGCATTATCCGTTTTGCCATTTTCTGTAAGTATTTTATATATATTTCTAGTTCTTAGTTTTTCAAAATTTCGTTCGACGAATTACCTGCATTTACGCTAATATAAAGATTACAGGTGGAACCTTCGCTAAATCTGCATTATTGTGGAAATGCAAAGCCTTGCACGTTCTGCCAATCCCCACAAATTTTGAATTATTTTTCTTATTTATTAGTTTTCTACAATTTCTTTCAACCAATTATCTTCATTTACGCTGTTATAACGCTTACATTTGAAACTTTCGGCAAATCTGCATTATTGTGGAAATGCAGCGCGTTACATGGTTTGCCGTTTTCCGTAATTATTTTATATATTTGTGACTTTTTATTTTTCCAAAATTTAATTAGTTCGACCAGTTACCTCAAATTTACACTGTTATAACGATTACCGGTAGACGTTTTGTGAAATCTGCATTACTCTGGAAATGCATGGCCTTACAGGATTAGCCATTTTCCAAAATTTATTCTTTTAATGTTTATCCTTTCAAAATTTCGTGCGACCAGTTATCTCCTTTTACGCTATTATAGTGATTACCGGAGGAACTTCTGCGATATTTGCATTTTTGCTACAATGCAGGGCGTCACACGGTCCTGGCTGTTAAGAATGCTAAGCCTTAAATCCCAGGCCTGACCGAGCAGCTGTCGCGCCAGACGCCAAGCGCATGCGCAAGGCTGGGCAGGACCCTGCCTTTGCAGCCAAAGAAGCCCAGCGCAGTGTTTGTTTTCGTTCAGCCATACAGCGTAAAGCTGTGTGTTAGTAAAAAAGCACACAACAAGCATCAAACCTCGCGGTTGACGATAAGGCGACTGTGAAAAATGGGACCATACCCCCTCTACTTCCCCCCACAATGTGTTTTTAGTGAAGAATGTTTGCAGCTCCTCTCGGGAAGGGGGTTGACGTCATTCGAGGGCGAGCGCATGCGTCAGGCTTTGCCGCCAGCGAACACGAGGGCAAGCGACAAGCTCGTCGAGACGACGAGGAGCCTTCAATACCCTCCCCCAGATAATTTGTAGTAATTTACAACACCTTCTCTGGACATCCACTTTCGCCGGGCGGGCTGGTGTTGTTCAAGATTACAAGCTTGTGTATACTGGTTAAGGCTCATACTTCACAACAGGGAGCTACCCCGTTACATCACGGCAATATATTTCCAAACGGTACCATCGTAGGCACAGGTTTTTGAAACAGTTGTCTGGCGCTGGTCAAACAACAATGTTATGTTAATGTATGATGCAAGATTACGAAACATTTGTCTTGCTTGGACGAACCCATTCCAACCGCCCACTGCAAGATGGTTATCTCTGTGAACGTTCTTCGACCCTTGTTGTTCCACGATGCACCATACCGACGCCATGTAGACGGTTTTCGGACATCGCCAAACAAACGCACGTTTTCGTACTCCGAAGCGCGCTAAACGAACGCACTCGGCATAAAACGACGCCGTCGGGAATATAACGGCCATCCGCCGAGAACGATTGATGTATGATAGCGGATAGATCCTGCCATGGGTTGCAACGGAATCAGCGGAAATACGTTGAAGTCTCGTTCATCCACGAGAGATGCCAAAGATCAGATTGCCAGTCGAAGTCTTGGAAATTGCAGTATTTCTTAACTCGCTCTCAGTGCTCCGTCTTGCAATCTTGCTTGTTGCCTGAACGAACTTAGACTAGGTAGTAAATGTAAACAACTGGATTGTATTCATTTTTTGTTCTACTGATAACACATCGACCACGTAAGGAATGAAGATGCCAAGAATATTGTTTTGGAGTGTTCAGCCTGTGACTTTGGTGTTCAACCATGTGTTGAACACTGCATTTTGTGCCTATTATTATCCTGAGTCTGTTAAGCCTCTGAATAAATGCTTGAAAAAGAATTCGTGCGCTTTAATCTTACGCTTCCAACGTGTGTCCGTGAGGAGACAGCTGCTGCAATCTGCACCTATAAAGCGTTCATCTGCTCACTTACTACGTCTGATCAGAAGCTAACTGCGCGCAACAAAAAATGGCAGCATCTCCACTTCGTGCATGATGGCGAGAGCGCGCAGTACGGGGACTCGAAATGACACCCAAGTTGCGCCCCGAGTGACATCTGATTTGTGCCCCTACCATCATTCGATTTGAGCCGTGAGTTGCACCTCGATTATTCCCAGAATAAAAGTGCAACTCATGGCTCCAATCACATTTCGCTTTATTTTCGCTTCATGGTGGTGTGCGCATGGATGGACGCGGACGAACATGGGAAGGTGCTAAGGTACTCAACATCGTTACTGGCGAGGGAGTAACCTGTTTGACTATAGGGCAGAAACTCTCGGTCGTAGCCCAATGTTCGCATCAACCTGTAAACTTAGAGCGGTTTAAAGACAACTTTTTAAGATTCTTGTCGACGATAGATGATGAGGTACGAGAACATTTAAAAGTACCAAAAGAGTGGAAGCGTTTAAGCAGGCTATAGACGAATTGATTCCAGGAAAGTCTCCAGTCCCACACGGGTTGTGCAAATCGTTCTACAAAGCTTTCCGAAACTATCTAAGTCCAGTGTTATGTGACGTGTACTCAGAAGCCTACAGACTGTAAAAACTGTCCCCCTAGGTCTTACAATCAAGCAATGTTCTCATACCCAAAACAGATGCAAGAGAAGAGCTCAGAAACGTTAAGGCGTATAGGCCGATATCTTTAATGAATGTAGATAATTAAAATTATAATGCAATTTAGCAAGGGGGTTACAGAGTGTGATATATGATATAGTAGGCAAACACCAAGCATGTGGAATAATAGGAAGATCTATAACTAATAATATACACATAGCACGGAGCATTTTAGAGTGTTGTGAGGACATGGATGACGTTGTAGTCATGCTAGAAATAGACCGCTAGAAGCCCTTTCATATGGTCTCTCATGAGATACTCTATACTATTTTGGAACAAGTAATCCTGGGGAAAGTAATAATGGAAGACGTAAGACTGGCGTATAAGGAGTGTGCAACGAGGCTTGTAATAAATAGGTCAGTGAGCCGTCCAACAAAAGTAACGCGTTCAGTACGGCAAGGATTGCCGCTGTCCCCGTTACTCTTTTTTTGTATATTGTGTCGTTTTGTGCTAGCATAATAAACAGCAATATTATTAATGGTTTCTAGTTGCAGGCATGCGAGGCACGCGTATTGGCATACCCGGACGACATCGCTTTATTTATCGTGGCAGAAAAAGTATTAGTAGTGCAGTTGCTGCTTCAGACGTTGTGTGAGTATGCAAGAAGCTCTGTAATTTGGAGCAAGTGTTTGGGATTCTGGCGCGTGGGGACGTCAAACGATCGAGTCATTAAAGGTATCAACTGGCAGGTTATGCCGGTCAAATACTTATTCGTTCCACTTGAAAACTACAGAGATAGCGACCCATACTGGTGAAGCCAGATGACTGCAATGCGTGATTCATTGGAAAAGGGGGAAAGGAACAGGCGTGCGCTTTAGACGTTTGCGCGCGCAACGGTGTGCAATATATTTTTGTTTCCATAACTGTGGTACCTTTTGCAACTGCTCCACTAGCCGTGTTTACATGAATGCGACAGAATGCGATAGCAGCGCGTCATATTTCCGAGCGCATCACGAGTAATGCGATGCGCTAGCGTTTACATGTACCGCATTACCCCTGGTGCGATGGTGGCGCCATACAGTGTCGCACATCGAAGGTAAAGCAGCGTTTCTTGCGCTTCTAAAGGTTCCGGCACGGCTGGTTCTTGTTCTTTTTTCACGACTGACATTTTCTGGCGTCTTACACCCGATTTAGACGTTTTTAAATGCAAAGCTGCGTTTGCAGGGCTTACTTTTCTTGTCGACATAATTCCTAATGCGATGCGCTCGCGTTTACATGCACTTCCAAAGTCGACTTACGCGTCTCAATCCACCCCGGTCTGGCGCATTATTGCGACGCGCTTCCTTAGCGCATTAGCCCCGTTTGCATGGATGCGATGCGCTAGAAAATTGATGCGATCCGATGCGATGCGCCACTTGTCGCATTCATGTAAACGCGGCTATTGTTGTCGTGCCAATGTTGAGAGGATGCATCGCGTTTGTGCTGTTTTTGTTTGGGGGTCATCCTGCGAAAGGACAAGTATGACGAATCTTTTTCGAATAGTACCCGAAGCTAGTTTATTGCTCTCGCACCTTTTTTTGAGCCAAGTGGTAAATCGTTTTTATTTCTTGCGCGAGGTAAAGAGCCCTTCCTGCGCACAGTTATTCAAGTCAGGTTAGGCAGACAATTGCCCCAATTTATTGGTACATCATGCCAAAGCTACAACGGAGGAGTACACGGGTATTTAAAAGAATTAGTACATGCGGCACAATTTCGTAGTGTATGGTTCTCAGTTGAGTACTTGAGTGCTGTGTCGAAGAAAACAGAGTATCCAGACCCTGCTGAAATCTGTTTTCCGGTTTTCTAATACCGATCCATGTTTCCGGTTGTCCCCGGGCAGAACGTTTTGAAACGTGTAAACGTTGTAAACATTCTGTCGGATCTTAAAACATTTTTTCTTTATAATGCATGCTGGAGTGTTACCAGTTAAAACATGGATGTTAGAGAAGGGTCTGTTTGTGCCATGGGGTGTGGACTGTGCTTTTTGTAACAAGCGCGAGACGGTGGAACATGTTTTTTGGATTGTTGGGATGAGTGTTATTGTGGGACGTTCTTCAGCGAACATTCAGGAAGGAGTTTCCGTTGAGCCCTCATGGCATTCGGTTTTTAGCGGTAAAAACGACAATGGAGGGTCTTCTGACCTTTGATGTTGCTGGTCCTCCATTGAATATGGAGATCTCGAATGGCGGCTCGGCACTGTGACGTAGACGGAAGACCGGCAAGGCAGTATTTCTGCGAGAGTGCCCAGCGTATTGCAGAAATGTGGAAGAGTCAACAATATACTCCTGAATGGTTGCGTGAATTTCAAAAGGTAACGTCTATATTCGTTTTAGTCATGTTAAGCTGGCTTAAGTTAAGTCAGCGCTTTTATCATATGTACCGCTGTTTCTGTATTATGTCTGAAACCGGCAATAAAGAAAAAAAAAACGGTTGTAGCCCAATGGGTAAGACGACTGACACCAACTCTGTGTTGTCTGCCAGACACAGGCTGGAATCCTGGCGGTGCCTGTGTGATTTTTTGCGATTGTGAATGCTATGCGCACGGATGCGGATGGACACTCTGCGGTCCTAATGCGATCCGCACAGAAAAAGGGCCCATCTCCCCACGAGGGGTACTCGAGTAAATGAGTCGCATAGGAGGTGCGTGTATTGCGTTAACGTTTAGTGTTTGGGGAGTTGGTGGTAGTGAATGCGTTGTATCAGCAGCTTCTTGACGTAGTTTGAATTAGTAAAGGATATAAGGCGCGCTCGTAGCCTTTCATTCTGTGTCGGTTTTGTGGCGCAGTGGGAAGAGCACCATGTACCTCGCGTTCCGCCCACAGGTAGTGAATACGTTGTATCACCAGCTTCTTGACGTAGTTGGAATGAGTCAAGGATATAAGGCGTGTTCGTAGCCTTCCATTCTGTGTCGGCTTTGTGACGCAGTGGGTAGAGCACCATGTACCTTGCGTTCCGCGCGCAGGGTCGTGGGATCGAAACCAGGCGCCGGTAAGTATTTTTTTTATATAGTGTAGGGGGAGGGTGCGGACCTGTTGTTGAGAGCGAGGAGGGTAGCGTGATGCGGGAGAGGAGGAGTGGGGGAGAGGGCGCACCTGGAACGGCTGTTGCGGACGCCGAGGCACGCCAACGCCGGGTGACATCGTGAGGTAAAGAAATGCTCGGCATTTAAAAAACAACAACGGCAGAACAGATAAGGCAATCTATACTTGGTCGACGAGTTGCGATCGACGAGTGCGATCGACGAGTTTACAGTATGTACCTGTACGCGCAGAAGTAAACCCAGCACGAGCGGTGACCAAATTGCATCACGGGGTTTCCTAGAAACGCTGAAACGAAGCAACGAACGGCGTTCAGGGAATGCGTTCCCACTGCCCCCGTCACCCTATCTGATAATACTTAATTGCCGCTTTGCTGGCGTGTCTTAATGCGTGTGCCAGTTAAAAGGACAGCGCTTGGCTACAGAGTTTGTTAGGTCACCGCTTGCTGCAATAAGCGACGTATACCGCATGGCGTTTAAACAATAATGCAGATTTCGCGAAAGTTCTACTTCAAACGGTTATATTAGCGTAAACGGAAGTAATTGGTTGAACGAAATTTCCAAAACAGATAAACAAAAATCTAAAACAATTATAGAAACTGGCGAACCGTGTAACGCACTGAATTTCCACAATAATGCAGATTTCGCGCAAGTTCCAAATGTAATCGTTATAACAGCGAAAATAGAGATGATTGGTCGAACAAAATTTTGAAACGCTTGAAAATAGGAAAATACTCTCGCAAACCATGCATTGTCTTTGTTTATTTTTGTTTTTTTTTTACCGCCAGCAGTGCCGGGATGTAGTCTGTGTCCCGAGCGAAGAGCTTGTTCCATTCTTTCTTTCTTATACCACGTGGATCATCTCATTTTATTGGGAGAGTGTTTCGCCCTCACGCCTCTAGCCTACTTTTCTCTACAGAGTTCTCGGTGTAATTCGATGGTTTGAGGAACACCCCTCCTAAAGTTAAATTCCCGCAGAGTAGATGCCGTCGATTTCATTTCAGTGATCTCTTCTGCGCGCGTCGCTTTTTGAGTGCTTCTTCTTCGCCTGTGTAACTTTGAGTTCTTAGGGGCACAGAGTTTCTTACCATCTAAACTAGACAGGAATCTGGCGCAAGCGTCTATGAGGCTCTTATCAAGGCCGTCTGCGTAGTCATGGACCGCCATTATATCATGCGCTCGCCTTAGTTTCACCATTTGTTTTTGATTGAAACGATTTGATTGAAACAGAGTGCGAAAAACAAAGAATGGTGTGGTATGTATGAGTGGAAAATAAAACAGGCTGTTTTAAAGCAAAGGAAAACGGAGTAAAACGTATTTTGCAGGAATGGTTGTGCCTGCTATTCTTCAGGCCAAGATGTTAGCTAACAACGATGTCAATATTATGGGGAAATCTCAATAGAGACTCTTATTTCAATTATTTCACCATTATGGTGGTTAATAGGATGTTGGAAGAGTTTGTAAAGCTCTCTGAACGTGCCTATGAAAAGTTCGCTTCGTAGTGAGCCGGTGCACCGACTGTCAACTACAGTTTAGAAAAACTTATTGCTGAGGGGGCTGGATAATACTAGAAGATATAAGAAACTGTGGCGTTAAACAATGGCAGACGAGTACAGGATAGGACGAATACAGGCGCTCGTATCGGTCATATCTTGACTTCATCGAAGTGCGTTTTTTTCGTCTGCTAGAACTTTCCCGGCAACATATTACTGGCTCTGTCATACGTCCTTCCACTGCGACACAACCAACGTCAGGTACCATAACGCACTGCCTACCTTTTCAACGAACACGGCTGTCACAGATCAGAGAGGAGTTCGGCAATCTCGTACCTCGTAGAGCTGTTAATGCATAGTGAAGAAAGCAAAGTCCAAAACCTGCTTTAGAATAAAATTGTCATGCCAAGCCCAAGTCATAAGCGGGGGTCTACCTAAAAATACCCATGACGACATGAACTACCGGGTGCAGTTTCCTCTCTAGTATACTTACTAAGAAAGTGTAGGGTTAGGGGTACACAAGTTCGCTCCTAAAACTTGTTTTTCCTCGACGCCAACTGTGCCATCTTTGGCTTCGCGACATCTAGTTAAAGTTCTCGGTGCCGTCAGATTCTTTATGACAGTAAACATGCCATTGCGCGCCGCACAATAAATGCAGATCGCGCTGGTGAGAGGCTGGCGCACTCTCGTAGTTTGTGCGTTTAGTGGACGCGCTCCCTGAAAACGCTTTATCGTGCGTCTGCTTGGTGAATGAAACCACGTAATATATCATCCAAAATGCGTTTATTTGCAGATGACGGTATTGTATACCGCGCCATCACTAACGCCGCTGACCACATAGCTCTTCAAAAGGACCTTAACGCTATTTCCCATTGGTGTGAAATCTGGCTTATGTCCCTTAACTTGTCCAAATGCAAGTTTGTATCATTCAGTCGCAAGCGTAACACTTCCACTTTTAAATATGTCCTAAACAACTTACCTGTCTCCCAAGCTTCCTCATACAAGTATCTGCGCGTGAATGTAACTCACAATCTTTCCTGGTCCCTGCATATAACTACTGTTTGTGCCAAAGCCTCCAGAACCTTGGGATACTTACGTCGTAATTTAAAACACTGCCCTACGAATGTCCGTAAACTGGCCTATTTAACGTACGTCCGTCCTCAACTTGAGTTCGCTTCATCTGTTTGGTCCCCTTATCAAAAATACTTAATCTCTATGATTGAAGCAATTCAAAACCGTGCTGCGCGTTTCATCTCTCAGAAATATAGCCGTTATTTTAGTGCAACTCAAATAAAGATTGATAACTGTCTCGAACCCTTGGAAACACGTCGCGCTGTTGCCATCGTTTGCTTACTTCACAAATATCTAAACTGCTCTTATCTACCCCCCCTTCCTCTAGAAGCTCCCGTGCGCATGTCTAATAGACTAAACAACCAGCGAAGTTTATAACGCATTGACGGCCGCACTCAAGCATTTAACTCATCAGCACTGCCCGCAGCCGTAACATTATGGAACGATCTTCCTAACACAATAGTTTGAATCACTGACCACACATTATTCCGCAACCAAGTATACCGGCATTACTTACCTTAAAAAGGTAGCTCTGTATATTTGTACATATCTGTATATGTGTACTGACTTTGTACCTAGTGCTCATGTTTTTGGCACCATTTATTTGTTTGAGTACTTGTCGTATTCTACACCTTTGTATAAGACACTATCATTGTATCTACATTATGTTTTTCCATGTTCTTCCTCTTTAAGTTATGTTATATTACCACATTGTAATTTTTTGTACTCTGCTTGCTTCTGTTATATTTTGTGTTTTTGCTTTTCTCGCCCCCTTACTCAATGTTCCTACGGGAACCTGTAAGGTAACGTGAATAAATAAATAAATAAATAAATAAATAAATAATAAATAAATAAATAAATAAATAAATAAATAAATAAATAAATTAATTAATTAATTAATTAATTAATTAATTATTTACGGCACGCCATGTCAAAATAAACTGGCGTGTAGATAACGCAAATTTTATCGACCAATCAGGCAGCGAAAGCAAACTTTTCAATGTGTTCGCTGATGTTCGCGCTTGATAAAGGGCCCCAATCTGCGCATGTATTATCCGGAACCGTTCGAGATATCTGAAGTCGCTACCGCAGCCGGCGACAGCGCAATAAACCGCTTTCCGGGAAGGGATCCGCCAAAAGTACGAGCTAGGAAAGTTGGCCATCCAATCACTGTACCGCTCTGCGTGTACTAAGCGGCAGGCGCTCTCGTGATTACTGTCACAAAGATTTCAACCGTACATGCACCGTAAACCTCCCTCCCAAGGTCGGTTTACGGCCGGAGAAACTTTGCAAGCAAGATATCGCGACAGACAAAATGGTCAACCAAACCAATCCTCCCACCTTTCGGCAGCAACCTCCGGAGCCCCATCATTACGGGGGCAGCCTGATTAATACCCGGAAGAGGGGATAGAGAAGCTTGAGAGCGTACGATGTTTCAACCGATGAGATGACGACGAAACCTTGAGGCATAAGTTTTTATACTTCGGATACTGGGCTCGAGTCTGCTATGATAATCACGAGAGCTCGATAGCACCATGGAGCATCTTCTAAACAGACTTTTTGAACATGTTCAGAACTGTTGTGCGTAAACAAAAAGCGGACCTATTGTTGGAGGTGCCAATCCAACACCCCAACGAAGGCGAGTTAGTTCTTGTCGAAGACGTGAAGATGGTGTTCCGACGAGCTGACCCCGAAATGGCATAAGAGAGGAAGCTGCACGTTCTGACTGGGGGTGTGAAACAAGAGCTCTTCGTTGGACTCACTGGCGACCCACCAAAAACCATCGTGGAGTTCGTTACCGAGGCTTCCACGATCTAGAGGACCCTGAACATGCGTTTGGGGCAGTGCGACCTACCACTGAATGCACTTTTGGCGCACCCGGTCAACGCCCCTGTATTCGCGACGGAAGACTTGCGGAAAACAATTCGCGCCGTCATTCGCAAAGAACTGAGGAAACTTTTCTCAACAACGCCGCAACCCCAAGTCGTCTTCCTGACCGACGTGATCCCAGAAGAAGTAAAACCCGCACTTGAAACTTCGCCGCCGGGAGAACCTCGTGAGGCACAAGCTATGGCTTACGCCGAAGCTATTCGTCGAGTCCGCCCAGCTCCAACCGGTCGTCAAGAAGCCCCGCCGTACCGCCGCCCGATATCGCCCGCCCGGCCCCCAGTAGTCCAAAACAAGACGCCGAGGAAGATGAAAGTATGGCGAACCCCTGATAATCGACATCTATGCTACGACTCCGAAGAGCCCGACCGCATTTATCGTTGTTGCCCCTACTAGAGACTCAGACGGCGTTGTTTGTCCATCGACACACCTCGCCCTCTCCCTAGCCAACAACCACGTGAGATGTCAAATATCTATCTCAAACCAGCCGTTACCCAGCCTATTTTAACCGCTCGCCGTTGCATAACCCATACCAGTCGGCGAGAACCGTAGTAATGCTGATCTCACACGTGGAAAGTCCCCCAGCCCACACTAGGGAAAGTAAAAGCAGCAACATCTGGAGGTGAAATTTCACAACGGCGGAAAAACGAAAACCCTCGAACGACAGAAGGACGACCGAACACCGTGATTGACGACATGCCCTCAGCCCGATGACCCGATCAAACCCTGACGTGACTCCCGAAAGCGACGACAGCCACAGGGTGCGACGCGTACCCGACATTACCGAGCGTGCTGGTGAGAAGATGACTATAACGATGACGCATAGGTCGCGACCATCAACACGGACAAGCCATATTATGACGCCCCGACGCACCCGCATCTCGAGGAAGGCAGCGTCCCACGTCTAGTTGTCCATCGACGGCTATGGTGGAGTCGAGCTCAGAGACACAAGAGCCGGGTACTCAGTAAGGGGTGGATCATTCGCGTCTAAGCTGGCGAAGGTTAGGACCAGATGGGATGGTCCGCACATATGCACAGCAGGTGGCCATCTCGTAACGACAAGTGGAACCTGCACATCGCGTGTCACCACCGATGGCATGACGTACCCTGCTGCACTCACCATTTTTCCAAACTGCTCCCTGGACGTAATTCATGGAATTGATTTTTGACGGACAAAGGTGCAATAATTCATCGCAGACTAAGTCAATAAGATTTTCTTCCGATCAACCCATTACGCCGCAACTGTACCCCGAACGCCGTGCTGCTGTAAGGATCGCCGATGATCATGTCACCCTGCCACACTGCGCAACCTTGGTGATCACCGTTTTCTGCGACGATGCTGCTCCTGACGTCGATACTATTGTAGAGTAACCAAAGGTTGCTTCTAGAGCGCGGTGTCTCCGTCGCAAGACGGATTGCGTGCTTTAGGCAACGCCAATTCCGCGTTTTGGCAACAAATGTCGCCGGTGAGTAGCCGCATATAAATACGGGCGCTGCAGTTGCATTCCTCGATGAAACGCCAGAAGTGACGTAATCGAGTTCGCCGACATTGAACGAGCACCCGAAGATACCTCGAAGCCTCCGCATTTCTTTGAAATGAAGCCGGGGCTGCAGCTAGAAGAACGGAACAAATTATTGGCTTTGGTGCGACGCTATAGCGAGTGTGTTTCCTCGAACTCAAAATTAAGTCATACACCTCTAGCGAAGAAGAAATAATAACCGAAGATGGAGCCCGACCTACCCAACAAGCACCGTACCGCGTGTCTTCACAGGAGCGGTAAGCGAACGAGACACAAGTGGAAGACATGCTCAGCGACGACACTATACAGCAATAGGAAAGCCACTGATATGTGCCGGTCGTACTCGTGAAGAAAAAAGATGGCACATTAAGGTTTTGTGTTGACTACCGGGGACGGAACAAACTCACGAAAAAGGACGTGCACCCCCTGCCCCCAATCGATGAGGCCCTCGACCACCTCTGCCATTGAAAGCACTTCTCATCGATAGATCTAAATACAGGTTACTGGCAAATAGAGGTGGACGATAGAGGCCGAGAGAAGAATTCTTTCATAAACCCGTATGGCTTTTAGGAGTTCAATGTGATGCCGTTAAGGCTGACCGCCGCACCAGCAATGTTTCAAAGAACTAATGGACGCCGTGCTAGCTGGCCTGAAGGGACACACCTGTTATTGCATTTTTGTTGTGTATCGGAAAGCAACGTAAGCGAGATGAAGAAGAGGACGTGATTCGGGGACACTACAGAGGAAAGAAGAGAAGGAAGACAAGGAACTTACGGACGCCATAATCGTAGTGACAAGCAATTCAGTGTGGTTGAAATACATTTATTCTTTCGTTGCGGTGGCTTCGGACTCCATTCTTCTGCGCAACATATCGTGCCTGTAAACCCGGGAACAAAATCGGAGCTGCGAGATCAGTAGATCAAGGCTCAAACGAACTACAAACGGGGACTTCCTACCAGTTAGAGGCAAGCAACGCAGCATGCAGAAGCTTAAAGAAAAGAGAACGGCTCTTAGGCAGCAAAACGCCAGGCTCATTATTGAAGCTACGACGGTGCTAGATACTGCGGATGTGGAATTGGGTTCACTCATAGAGCGCTGCAGTCGAACAATGATGCGCTCACTAGGCTGAATGCCAAGCTGGAAGACGCTATACACGACGAAAAGTTCGCGGCTCAGTTCGAAGTAATGATGAGATACGAGGACGCCGCCAAAGGCATGCTGGTCTAGCTTAAGGCCAAGGAGAAATCTGTTCGGAGCGGTCCACGCCTGCTGGATCGACAGCCCCAGCTACGGCGGTGGATTCTCACAGGGACAAGCGTCATTTGCATGGAGGCTGTAAAAACCCCAACTTCGGCTTCTTTCTTCTAGCCATCTGGCAACACTGTATATCTGCCTCGAGCTCGCTGAGCAGGCAGCAGCACTATCGAAATAAATTTAGTCTTTGTTTGTTCCTCAGAAGGGTGTGGTGTCGCTCTGTCTGGCGTCTTTCAAAGTTTCATTATTTTGGTGCCGAAAACGCGGGAAAGTGACAACACTTACCGTGAAACAACGAGGCTATCGGGCGGCGACTAGACGGCAAATTCAAGGACATAGTCAACGCACACAGACTTAAAAGTTAAAGGCGAGTTGACTCTGTCGCGCCCACGCATGATGCCTAAAGACACCATCCCAACGAAGCCGAAGAACCAAACAAAGCCTACTACGCCACAACGGGGCTATGGACTGGCTAAAACAGAAAAGAGCAGCATTGCGAACTCAGGTGACGAAACTGATTTCCGAAGCGAATTGAGCGCTTGAAAGCCACGCAGAAAAATTCCCCGCATTTCCCCGAGGGGAAGAATGTGAAAGTGCGAATGCACGAGTTGAATTTGCCCGGTTTGGTAATGTTCGCGAAACAGAGATCACACACACACACAACTACAAAGAAAGAAAGATGCATTTATTCACAGACACCTATTTGTGTTGTCGTTGTACTTGATTGCTAGAGCGGATCTCAGCTTTGAAATTTCGTGTCAGTGCTCCTTTAAGCGGGTGCCTTAGCCCTTCTCACGCCCTTTTCCTGGCCAATCCCCCACTTGGGTATGTGCCATGTCAGCGGCCAGGCAGCGCGCACCCATCTCCCCCCGTTGCCAAGGAAGACGAGGAGATTCCTGGCCAATCCCCCACGTGGGTATGCTATGCGGACATCGCCGGTGGACGCAGGTTCAGGGTCGCTTAAGAAGTCAATTCGCACTTAACCCTTTCAGCCCTGAATTTTTTCTTTCTCCTGAAAAGATATTTTCTATGTGTTTTCTTTAATATTTGTACCCAATTAGTTTATAGACGAAAAATTGAGCTTGTGAGGCATGTAATTAGCGATCTACAGGCATGACATCTAATTAGGTCATTAGGCAATTAAAATTTTAAAGTCGAGCAGAAAAAATATTTTTGCTTGTTTTCCCAAATTTTGGAAAGAATTTAACCCACATACAAAAATTGAAGCTGGTAGTGAAAATATTTTTTGATTGACAGCTATGTAATCTAACTATGACTCCAGTCCTTGGAGTCACCCTGACGTCAATTTGGTCTTCACTGCAATGCCTTCCTCTTTCATGTGTTGAGCTAAAGCAAAAAACGAACAATAGTTATATCAATCGGAAGGGGCATCCTTAAAGAACTATTTCCCAGAAAACAATCTGTTTTCGTTTTGTTCTCAAATTGCTAGAAGACGTTTGGTTAATGTCCTAAATATAGGACACCAGGGCCGAAAGGGTTAAAAAATCGCCCTAAACGTTCTAATGGCTAGGCTTAGCGCCCTGAAAATAAAATAAACGAAACGGATGCCGCCATTGAGCTACTTGTGTTGGAACACGAAGCCGAGCAGAACTACGCCAGCACCATAAAATACGATGACTCGATCTTCACGTGCATAGCGAGGTTCGGCCAGGGGGCCCAAGAAGCACAAAGAGCGAAAAAGAAAACGGAGAGCGAAGCATTGCCGCCGCCTTCCGACGGTAACCGGAGCTCTGCGAGTTCGAAGGTGAAGTTGCCGAAGCTCGCTCTATAACAATTTAGCGGCGCTGCCACGGACTGCCTGCCGTTCTGGGAGCAGGTTTGGCAGGCTATTCACGACAACGAAGTTTTTTTTAATGCGTAGAAGTTCTTGTACCTACAGACAACGCTCACTGGGAAAGCTGCATCGGCGGTAGCTGGGATACAAGTGACAAGAGCGATCTACGCCAACGTCATCGAGCTTTTGAAGGAGCGTTTTGGCCGCTCGGATGTGCTTATCAAGGAACATCTCACCCAGTTACTGTACTTGCCTACCATACGAAGTGAAAATGTGGCTAACAGCCGACGTCGCCTCTACGATCACTTGCAGCGGAACATGTCGGCGCTCACCTCTCTGGGTGTGAATTGCGGAAGGTTCGCAGCGAGGCTTTGCTCCGCGCTGCTACTGACGCTGCCAAGCGAACTTGTCATCGAATATCACAGGCGTCCTTCCGCAGTCAAGGAAGACAACGGATTGCACATTAAGGGCTTGCTTGATTTCTTAAAAACCGAAGTGGAAAGTAGAGAACAAGCATTGCAAGTTGGCCGACAAGAACGCATGAACCCTAGTATGAAACCTTATTTCGAAAATGGAAAGACAAAAGAGTCGAAAGCGTCAACGGCTTCACTGTATTCAGGAAGTGGGTCGCGGCATATGGATTTATCCGCATTCTTTGCTGCGAAGAACCACGAAACGAAGGAATGTCAAGCACCACTTTCTCTGGAAGAAAAGAAGACCCTCCGGGATTCCGGTAGATGCTTCCGCTGCGCTGTCAAAGTCCACACTTCGAGACAGTGTCACAACAAAAGCGTCATGTGCAGGAGTTGGGGCAAAATGCACCTGACTCAGATGTGCGAACCTGGGTGGAAGAAAATTGAGAACAAAGCAACAGAGCTGCACTCCGCAACGGGCAAGAAGAACGACAAGGCGTCTTACGTGCTTCTCCAAACGGCCCAAGTCTGGGCAGAAGGACGTCAGCGAAGAGCACTGGCCCGCCTCCTGTTTGATGGAGGTAGCCAGCGTACCTCTGTGACCAAAAAAACTTTTTGGCGAACTGCAGCTGGAGGTTCTTGGGGAAGAGGACGTCACGATATACGCCTTCGGAGGAGCCGGAAACGACATCAAGAAACAACGCAAGTGAGTGCGACTTTGGCTCAGCAGCAAATACAACCAAAAGGAGCATTCCTAAAAGCTCTAAAACTGCCAGAGAACTGCACTGACCATCTCATTCCTCCTGAGCATGTCGTTCATGAAGCCAAGTCGAAGATAAGGGAACTGGCAGATGTCACCGTCCCCCCAGCCCACTTGACAAGAACTGGCATCTCCATTCTCGTTGGAGCTGACTACTACTGGACTCTCGTGACTGGAGACATGCAGAAACTGCAGAGAGTTCTGGTTGCGGTCAACACTGAGTTTGGGTGGAGACTTCAGGAATCAATACCCCGAAGCAGCTAAACTGCCTGCTGTTCGACCGCTGCTGTTCTCTGGATCCACGTGTGTGGAGAAACGCAGAGCCTGTCCGGAGAACTCAGGTCCTTTTGGGAGCTTGAAATTTTTGGCATTACCGAACCAGTCGCCCAACAAAACGAAGAGGACCATGTTGTCAAGCAATTTACATCCTCCATCAAGTTCGTTGATGGACACTGAGGTTGGACTGCCTTGAAAGCAAGTAAATTTCCAATTAGCTGACAACGAAGCTGTAGCAAAGAAGTGTTTGTTCAACCTCACTAGAAGTTGGTGAATGATGAACGGATGATGACTGAGTACGATGAGTCGATACGTCAGTACCTGCAGCAACGATTTGCGGAAAGAGTACCTGCAGAGGCTGACGTCAAGGCCGAACAACGAATGTACTACATGCCACATCAAGCAGTCTTCAAACCTGAGTCTTAGGACAAAAATTAGAGTCGTGTTCGATGCATCGTCTAGTGATACAGGGCGCACTACCCTAATTGATAGTCTGGAGGCAGGACCCAATTTGAACCTGGACCTTCTGAAGATACTACTGAACTTCAGAATTCATCGAATCGGCCTCACTGCTGACATTGAAAAGGCGTTCCTACAGATTTCGTTGCGCCCTGAGGATCACGATGTTCTCCGATTCCTTTGGTATGAGCATATGCCAACAAAGAACGACCCAAGTCCACCTATGGAAGTCTGGAGAATGACAAGGGTGCCTTTTGGAGCGACGAGCAGTTCATTAATTCTCTCCGCCACTTTGCGTTATCACTTGTCGAAAGCAGACAGCCACCCCGAGACGACGAAAAAGATCGCGGAAAGCCTCTACGTGGATGATCTAATCACCGGAATGGAGTCTGAGCAAGAGGCGGAAGATTTCTACTGTCAAGCACTCGACGTCATGAATCTTGCGAGCATGACGCTACGGATGTGGAACATGAATTCGAAGACATTGCAACGATTGCTGGACAATGACAGGACAGGATGTGGCGAGAGCCAAGTTGAATGCCCCATGGCCAGCTGATCATGGGTCTTGGGACTCCTGTGTTACAAGGAGCAAGACTGCTTGGCCTTCTAATTAAAAGGCGTTCTGGACTTCTTAGATCCGAATAGCAATACAAAGCGCTACATTCTTCAGGCGTCGCGCGCGCATTTATGACCCGCTTGGACTCATTTCCCCAGTAACAGTGACCGCAAAGTTGCTGTTTCAGACACTCTGGGAACGGGGACTCGAATGGGACGCCTTCTACCTGAAGACGTACATACAGCTTGGAAGTAGTGTCGCACACACAGCTGCATCATTTAATGGAGGTCATAGTACCCAGAAGATACAGTGGTCTTAAGGACGGCCAAATTGCCGTCCACGTTTTTTCGGATGCAAGCCTCAAGGCATACGGAGCTGTAGCGTACTTGTGCGCAACAGGAACAAGCGAATCGACCGTGATTTTGATTTTAGCGAAGTCACGCGTGGCGCCAATCAAGAAGCTTTCTCTTCCAAGAGTAGAATTGATGGGAATGCTGGTGGGTGCCAGAATGAAGGAATATTTGTCCCAATTTTTGAGCCTACCAGTTGCGAGGTGGTACATGTGAATAGATTCTAACGTTGCACTACACTGGGTCCGAGGGTCAGCACGACTCTGGAAACCCTTTGTGGACAATCGAGTGCTGGAGATACAACAGCGAAGTGATCCGGGTACGTGGAATCACTGCTACGGAGCGGAGAACCCAGCTGATTTCCTGACAAAAGGAGTGAACCCTAAGTCCCTCAAGGAAAACATGGTTTGGTGGAATGGACTAAGCTAGCTTGCTGAACCACTGGCGGCCTGGCCTAGAGATGAGGATGTCGAACTGACCGAAGAAGAGGAAGGAAGAAGACCAGTTCGCGTTCACAACGTAACAGTCGAAGAAATGGTCTTGCCAATGAAGCAGTACAGCTCCCTTTTTAAGCTTGTTCGAGTTGTCGCGTGGGTGCAGCGTTTCTTGCACAACTCAAGAAACCGAAACGAGAAGCACACGGGACATCTGACAGCAGACAAGATCGCACGAGCTCAGACGCTTGTGATAGCGCAGGTGCAGCGCGAGGCCTTCCCCGAAGAGCTGCAATGTATTCAAAGGTCGACCCGCTTGGGAAGCAACTCTCCTTTGCGTGACCTGGATGTCTACTGCGACCAACGCATTGACGACTCCGCCCTCTCCTACTGTACGAAGCATCCGATCATTCCCCCTGCGGGCCATCATTTCACCAAGCTCCTGATATGCACCACCCATCGCCGACGTTCACTCCTTTGCTACGTGACAGGGTGACTCAGGCTCCACCGTTTGAGGTGACTGGCCTTGATTTCGCAGGATCATTGAATACAAGGGATCAGGGCAGGAACAAAACGTTATGCATACTGGTTTTCACGTGTGTGGTTACACGCGCTGTGCACGTGGAGCTAGTGGGTAAAATGACTACTTCCATCTTTCTCGTGGCATTCAAAAGGTTCCTAGCAAAACGAGAAGTTTGTCGAACCATCCTTTCGTACAACGCAATAACGTTCAAGCTAGCATGAAAGGATTTGAAGCGACTGTGGGAAACACTGCGTGAAGAAGAGGTCCAGAACTATTTCACGGGTCATCAGATTCAGTGAAATGCATCGTCGAAAGAGCCGCCTGGTGGGGCGAATTCTAGGAAATGATGGTCCGGTTCGTAAAGCCATCTCTAAAGAAGGTATTGGGCAACTGCTGCTGCAATTTTGAGGAGCTCACTACGGTTCTGACGAAATCAAAGCCGTCATAAAATCAAGACCGCTAACCTACGTGTATGCGGAATTGAATGAACCAGAACCACTGACCCACTCACATTTTCTTGTTGGCAGACGTTTGACTTGCCTTCCCAGTGGGTCTGGTCAGGGAACACACTCATAAACGCAGGATCAGTTGACTCGTCGTTGGCGATACCGGCAAAGGTTGGCTGATCACTTCTGTCGAAAATGAAGACAGGATTACCTGAATTCTTTGCGCTCCGCGCATTTTGCCATTCCAAGTGCATCCAGTGCATTGAAGAAAATAACTCTTGTGTTAGCTCATGAGCATCATCTGCCAAGACAGCTGTGGAAAATCGCAGTGGAACGATGTGCTGGTCGGACGAGATGAACGTGTTAGAGCGTGTATGGTGCGTCTACCAAGTGGAACCATCCTCAAAAGGCCGATTCAGCTATTGTATCCTATAGAATTTACCTTAGAATGATCTGAAGCTCATTCCCGGAGTAGTATGAAGAAACCCCAACTTCGGCTTCTTTCTTTTAGCCATCTGGCAACACTGTATATCCTACTCGAGTTCGTTGAGTAGGCAGCAGCACTATCAAAATAAATTTAGTCGTTTGTTCCTCACAAGGCTATGGTGTCGCTGTCTGGCGTCTTTCAAAGCAACGTGGAAAACTGTGCCTGTTGGTTCATGATTTAGGCATTCAAAACCAGCCAAGAAGATGGAGACACAAGGAAAGAAACAGACAGGACGATGCTGGATTAACAACTGAATTTTATGAAGAACACAAGAACCTCCCCCAACCACAAGCTTCGCATGTTCAGAACACGAGAAGTGATACTTATCGCTTCGTACGTGACTAAAGATTCTTCTCTTCTCTCGCTTCTCTTAACTCTTCAAACGGTGCCCATATGCTAACTTATTGTCGCGATTGTCGCGATAGTCGCTGCACACCCATGTTTGATAAAACTGCAATCTTAGGACGTAGCCTGACCAAGTTTGAGCGTGCGATTTTAGAGGCTTTCTATATAAGGTCTGCGGGAAAGCAGCGCTGCATAAGCGTTGCATCTTTGAGCCTTTTTGACAAGGAATTTTTTTGCTTGGCGGGTAATCAGTGATACTTTCTTGTTTTGCGTCTTGTTCAATTTTATTCATTGTCGCGAACTTTATCTTTAGTCATGTACGATGCGATAAGTATCACTTGTTGAGTACTGCCCATGCACAGCTTGTGGTTGGGGGATGTTCTTCTTTTCTTCATAAAATTCAGTTGTTAGTCCAGCATCGGCCTGTTTGTTTCTCTCCTTGTGTCTCCGCCTTTTTGGCTAGTTTTTAATCTTGAAGTCCTTCAAAATTTCATTAGAGGCTACGTGAAGCTCCTGACTTTTCAGCTGCAAACCTTTAACGGCGAGCTCTGCCAGTGGCTGAGCTTTTCAACGCAGTTCAAGGCGGCCGTCCACGCAAACCCCAGCCTGAACAGTTGAGAGAGGTTCGATTACCTTCCGTCGCTGCTGGGTGGGTCAGCTGCGTCATCCATTGCCGGGCTGCAACCAACGGAAGATTGTTACCAAGACGCCGTGGAAATTCTTTCGCGACGCTTCGGTGACACCCGCCGTGTTGTGCAGAAGCATCTGGCGCAGCTTCGAGCGCTTCCTTCAGTGGTATACTCAAATGATGTCGGCGGGCTGCGGCGACTGCTGGACCACGTCCAGTGTCACGTGCGTGGACTCACAGCTCTGAAGCTTTCTTCTGCGCGTACTCTAGGATGATGACAGATGTGCTACTGAGAGCCTTGTCATCAGACATCGTAGTTGCTTATCACCTACAGATAGCGCACAATTCACACCAGTCAAGCCTGAGAGACGGAGTCTTCCATCGGCGGAGCAGCTGCGTCACCGGCGTCCTTTGACGGCGAGTTTGAAAAGATCTTGCCCGACCTCACGATTGAAGTAGAGAGTAGAGAAAGAAGTATGATTGGCTATAGAGAAGACCAAGCTTAGACCGACTCTATGGATGGGAAAATCTGCTCATGCTTCTAAATACTGCTCTTCTAAGTTTTAGCTCCTCGAATGAGTTGAGTTGTCTGTTCTGTCATTCCGATAAGCACTCTACAGACAAATGCCATGAAAGCATAGTATAAAATGATGAAATAAAGAAGTTGGCAAAGGACCGACGATGCTTTCGTTGTACCATGAGAGGGCATTTTTTACGTGAATGCCGGCGTTATGTGAGTGCAGAAACTGTTCCGGCCGACATGTCTCAAGTGTGCGATTTCGGATGGCAGCGCAGGGGAGCAGACAGATTGCAGAAGATGGACGCCAGGAACCTGCACTGCCGCACTCGCCCTTCTCTCGGCATAGAAGTGCAGTGGCCGACGTGCAGGTTATGGATTCAAGAGAATGAGCAATGCACCTGCGTCCGCGTTCTAGTGTATAGAGGCAGTCAGCGCTCATTCATACGCGAAGATGTCGCGTGTACCCTACGTCTGCGATATCTTGGAAAGACAAGCTTGAACCTTCATGCGTTTGGCCAGGATGAGACATAAAAAAGGGAATGTCGTATAGTGCGAGTCTTTCGGCGGAGCCAATACAGTGACACGGTGTTCTCTATAGAAGCAATTGAGGTACCCTTCATCTGCAAGGATATCATTCAAGTACCAACGGAGAGTGGCTTTATTGCTTCTATCGATCCGGTGGCGAACCTATTGCGGACATTCGTCTTCGGCGAGGCATGGCTGCTGTACCTGTAATCAGCCTTCTAATCGGAGTCGACCTCATTTGGAAGGTTATAACAGGAGGGGCGCGTCTTCATCCTAGAAACAACGACCTGGTTGCATTGAATTCGGTCTTCGGTTGGATGTTTCAGGGGTCCTTATTCTGTAGCCAGTTCGTCGGATATCGCAGCTAATGTTGCCGTGTTGCGAGTGAAACCCAAGTTCGATAAGGTGGATGAAGATTTCGAACCATTCCGTGCTCTTGAAAGCACAGGTACTTCTGGGGCTTACGAAGACTGGAAAGTCGACAACAGTGAATGTCGCGAAAACGTCGTTTGGCTGACCACACATGCAGGAAAAATTCTTATACAGAGCAGTACCCGGATAGACCAGTCACAATCATAGAGCCCCAGTCAAAGCATGTCAAACTTGTGAGAAATTACCAGAGGAAAAGTACACCACCTTACACATTTGAGTCCACGAGCTTCCGGCCTAAATGCCCACATCAAAGTCAAGCCGCTGAAGTCAAAGTTGAACTAAGTTGTGGACGTTTCTGGAAGGGCAGGCAGATGAATAGCAGTGAGAATGGAAGAGGGCGTAGATCACTCGTGGAGACAGAAAACCTCCTTCCGACCGTAAGAAGTTATCACACGGACAAGAATCAAGGTTGGAGCCAGCACAAGCGACTGAAGAATGTTCAAGAGTGGTGCAGTCCGCCTGACACAGAACTAGTTTCTCCACAAGACGATCTCCACGGTATAGGTGTACAGGGACAGTACAATTTAGGACAAAGGCTGTACTTGCAACAACCGGAGCTTGCTAACTTTTTTGTAAAGGGGGAGGATATTGCATTTTTATTGAGTCTCACATAGCAAGGTGAGCGAGATGAACAAGAGGACGTGATTCGGGGACTCTATGTAGGAAAGAAGAGAAGGAAGACGAGGAATTTTCTGACGCCCTGATCGCAGTGACAAGCAATTCAGTGTGATTGAAACACAGTTATTCTTTCGTTGCGGTGCATTCGGACTCGATTCTGCCGCAACACCTGTCTCGTATTCTTCGACGACGTTGTGGTATTTGCCCGAACTTCGACGAACACTTTGCAAGACAGGAGTCTCTACTCGAGGCTATTCGCTCGCCGGAATTAACGCTGAAGCCTGTACAGTGCCTTTTCGCTTACGGGGATGTGTTAGGCCGTTTTGTCAACGCCGCAGCAGTACTACCTGACCCGGCAAAAACATAAGCAATAGCGAACTTCCCAAGAACAAAATACAAAAAGGGCGTGCGAAGATTTTTCGGAGTGTGCGAAAAGTACCGGCATTCTCGCAAACTTCGCAAGCATTCGCCAAGCATTCGCCAACCGTTCACGCGCTTGACGAAAGATGGCACTCCTTTCAGCTAGAAAAACGCCCAAACAAAAGCATTCTGCGAGGGGCAACAACGCCTGCAAAATCATCCCGTGCTAACTCGTTTCCACTAAAATGCCAAAACAGAAATGGACACGGAAGCCAGTGGTATAGGCCTGGATGCCATCCACGTCCAAAAGCGAAGCGTTTGCGAAAAAGTAATCGCCTTTGGCAGCTGTGGTCTGTCGAAGACGGAAAAAACTACTCAGTCTCTGAGAAGGCGTTCCTCGCAATTGTATCGGACATTTCAAAATTTCGCTCATGCGTGTATGGTAGACTATTCAAGGATGTGACAGACCACTATGCGTTGTGTTGGCTCGCCAATTTGAAAGACCCCTCTTCCCGTCTTGGGTGGTGGAGCTTGCGCCTGCGAGAGTTCCACGGTACAATCGCCTATAAATCCGGCAGAAAACCCTCCAACGCCGACTGCGTGTCCCGCCACCCCATCGATCCACCACCAGAACACTCCGATGAAGACAGCGTGTCCTCTTGAGTCTGGATGGAGAGCGACCTAGCAGCTGAGAAGCGTGCAGCCCCCGACTTAACCGTCAGGATCGACTACCTCGAAGGATGCAACGTGGCCGTCCTAGAGCGTTCGAATGCAAGTTACTAGCATTAAACTCCGTCCTCGTTAAGAATTTCAGCGCCGGAACGAGAATAAACAATCTCCTCGTCATACCCGCAATCCTTCGTGACTATATTTCGGAAGCGTGCCACGACATCTCGGGACAGCTCGCACTATTAGGAAAATCCAGGCAACGAACTACTTGTCCTCCCATAAATATGACGTCACCCACTACGCCAGTAGTTGCAGTATCTGCCTCGACAAAATACGCCGCCGACCAGACCCGCTGGACTTCTACAGCCAATTGCCGCCCCATTGAGGCTCTTTGCTGAGATTAGTATCACCTTCTGGGCCAGTTTCCTACGTCACGATTTGATGACAAGTGGATTGTCGTAGCAACAGACTACATGGCGCGCTACGCAGAGACCGCAGCTCTTCCGAGGGGCACTGCAAAATAAGTTGATAAGTTCTTCATCAACCAAGTTGTGAAAATCGGGGATGAGAGAATAAATGATAAGACGCATGCAGCTATTGATCAAGAGCTGTTTTTCGCAAAGCCCACCGTAACGAAAACTTACGAACAGCGAAGGAAACCAAATAAACGCCATCATATAAACAGCAAATATGGGAGCCATGAATACCCTCATAATGTTTATCGCGAGACAAAAGGATAACCCAGTGGGCCACCGGGATAACAAAATAGACATCGTGAGTATTAAAGAAATAAAGGGGCATTCAATATAGATGGACGAAATACTAAAATTCGGAGGTGAAGTGTCGACTGTGGCACAGAAGGATAGGAGCGGGTTTAGGTGAAAGTCAGGGGTCATCGATGTGCAGTGGATCGAAATATGATGATGGTGTTTATAACGCCGTTGAAAAATTCGTAGAAACCACTGCCATAGCACCTATCGAGCAACTAGGAAAAATAAATCGGGGCTGGCTATTGCATGGATCACAGGCACCCCCACCCCTCGAAAAAAATAAAGAGCGGGACGCCATGATAGACATCTCCCCGATCCAGCGACTCCGCATGAAGATTCACCCAGACTAAAACATCGATCCCAATTACGCAATGGCAGGCGATATAGCAAGACGAAGTTCAGTCGAAGAAAGTTTCAATATCGTATTAACACGGTATACTTCAATTCTGAAATTTAAGCATGTGCGAGGCAGATATTGTAGGGAAGAAACTGTTGCATCTGGGGACCTAGACTTCAGCGCACCTCTGATTGTCCTACCATTTTCCCCTTATTTTAAACACGCATTATTTCTCTCTCAACAAAGATACACTCTCTTTCTCGGTTTCCCGTCCTCCCCCTGTCTTTCTCTCTCGTTGAAAAATATCATAAACATTCATTCCGGCAAATGAAGTAGAGAACAAACACTGTAAAACATCGAAACTCTCTCTTCCTCGCTCAAACTGACCAGGAGGGGGTGGCGCATACCCACGAAGAAGAGGAGTGTTGATGTGTCCCGCTCATGGTTTTTTGATGGTTCTGGAGCAGAATATGCGGTAATATGATGCGGATTTAGTGCTCATCGAACGCAGAAACTGTTCCGGTCCACGCAGAGATAAACCTTTTGTCGGTGAGTGCACTTTTCGGCCATTTACGACTGTTTTTCGCGAAGGCCACGCCGGAGCGTAGCTAAGCCTAACGCCGACGGCCGCTCCTGGGCCTAAGCGGCAGCGCTCCGAGACCATGCGCGAGGTGGAAATGGTAGAGGGGGTGGATATTTCCCCCGAAGAGGTCAACTGTCCAGGATGGCGTACGTCACTATCAAAGAAGAGGAAATCCCGCCCCGAGCTCCCATCCTCGGCGGACACTTCACCTTCAAGTACAAGCAGCTCGGTAAGCCGCCGCACGCCCGACCCGCGTAGCACTGCAAGGCGATTGGCTGCAGCCTCGCGGCTCCCACGCTTACCAAGGGGCCAAGTTCGTGTTATTATTCGTCCCAGGGACGGAATTGATGTGAAGAAAATGAGCCTGTACGCGGTCACGAGAGCCCTGACGACGGCGGCTAGAATCACTGAGGAAGCCTGCAAGCAAGAACTGCTGTGTCCTAACCCGATGCAAAATATTTACGTACTAACGACGCCGGCTGTAAAAAACGCGGAGGCATACGCCAAGGTGCACCAAATAATCCTCGGCACCAAGCAACATGCAATTGCTGCTTACGTAACTGCGCCCGAAAATACGTGCAAAGGGGTCGTCCGCAACATCGACGCGCACCTCACGGAAATTCAACTTAAGGACCTTTTCGTCACCGAAAGAAATCCGTCGATCCTCGAGGCCAAGCGTATCAAGGCCTCTACGACTGTCGTGCTCCTCTTTGAGGGCATGCAGGTGCCGAGGTATGCCGTCTTAGGCATGTGCCTCGTCAAGTGCTCTCTTTACAAGCGTCAAGTCGACGTGTGCTACTCGTGCGGCAAGCCGGGTCACCGAGCCGACGTCTGCATCAACCCCAAGCGGGATACTTGCAGGGGCTGCGGAGCCGAAAACCCGGGTGAAGAAGAAAACTGTAGACCGAAGTGCGGCGTGTGCGGTGGCGGCCACGTCACCGGCGACAAGAGCTGCAAGCAAAAATTCCAAGTGCCTTTGCTCGTGCGTTAGCGCCGACGTCAGAGGAGCCGGGAGCGCAAACACCAGCGGTTGCAATCGCGAGACCGCTCCGGTGGCGCCGATGACCTCAACCGCCAGGCGGGCGCCGGTGGCCTCCGCAGCACCCTCGAGGGAGGGGCGCGCTCGCCCAGTAACAGAGGCGGCAGTTCGAATGTCGACGCCAGTTCGAGCAGGCCGCAATGCAGGATGCGATCTCGTTCCGGTGCCAGGCGGAGCTGTTCGAGCCATCGGTCGCAGTCCCGGAGCCTACGCGGTTCGAGCAGGTCGCAGTCCAGGAGACGATCGAGATCCGGACGTGACCGTTCCAGCGAGCAGGTGCGCCTGCAGTCTCCCTCCTGGGCTGATCGAGTCCAGGGCGGGCGGAAAACGCCGCCAACGTCGTCGACGAACGCCCAGGTAACGCCTAGGGCACTGCCAGAGCATATCAATAACAGGATAGACGAAGTATTGAGGGAAAACAAAGAAATTAAGGAGCAGCTCGATCAGCTCACACATGCTATCACCAATATGGCCGAGGAAAACATGAGACTTAGAGCCGAGAACGCCTCGCTTAAAACAGAGAGAGATCAGCTACAGTCGCAGAGGGCACCGACCCCACCGCGCAGCACCAAGCGTAGAATGTCTCCGTGCTCTCGGGGGGCCGAGGGGGAAGACAAACTTGAGGCCGTCATGCAAGCCTTGAGAAGGCAATCCGAAGACCTCAATGCAATATTCCAACGTATGGCCACGATGGAGAGTACCATGGCGGCACATATACCAAGTAATGCTGCACAATCTAACGGAGCAACAGGATTACCTCACTCGGCGATATGCCCAAACCCAAACGGACCCTGCAATGGCCAGTAAAACAAAGGACTTTCACATCTGGCAGTGGAACTGCGCTAGTTTCAAGCAAAGAAGAGCCACATTACAGCAATATTTAGAATCGAAACCCGAGAAACCACAGGTAATCCTCCTACAAGAAACGCTCTGCGAAACCCTTACAATTCCAGCATATCGAGACGTCGCGGCTAGAGAGCAAGGAAAGAGAGGACTTGCCCCGCTCGTATCTACGCAAGTTTCATTCCAAGAGCACGTGCTCAAAATCAATTCGGCCAAGCTCGAACCCATCATGATCGAAATTGTCCCCAATGTCAAGTGGAGCGCACGGCTTTTCATTATCAACGCTTACGACTCCCCGTCTGACTATAAACAACCTTTCAACCCGTTAATCTCCAAGGCTGCAACGCTATCGAGGGACGTCCCCATTGTTATGGCAGGGATTTTAACGCGGCGCACGAGGCCTGGGGTTACCAGAAAACAACGGTGCAGAAGAAGGGTTCTAGGCTCCTACAGGCGGTCATGAACTGCTCGTTTAACTTGATCACGGACCCCCAATTCCCTACGCGGATTGGGACGTCCGTGACAAGAGATACAACACCGGACCTAACCTTCATAAAGAACATTCAGGAAGCGACCTGGCGCAATACCCTAGGAAACCTAGGCAGTGACCATTACATCTTGGCCACTACCCTTCAGATGGGAGCGCAAAAGCCCAGGCAACATAAAATCGTTGATTGGGACGCGTTTCCCAGGATCCGTAAGGAAGACCAAACCAAATACGAGACATTGCAGGATCTTCTCGACAGGCTTAAGACGGATGTCGCGGCCGCCAGCAAAACTGTCGAAGCCCCACTAAATATTCACGCAGATGGACGCCAGACTCGCGAATCTGACTTGAGGCAAGAAATTCAATTCAAGCAAGATGGCGCAAGCAACGACTCAATAGACGACTGAGGAAGAAGACTGCGGAACTCAACCACAAGATAGAGGAACACGCACTCACACTCAATACTCAGAAATGGGACGAGATCTGCGCCCTCACAGACGGTCGCATGCGTATGGGTGGAAAGTGGAATCTACTCAAGAAGCTCATCGACGACAAGCAGTGTAAAGGCAATCAAGAACTTGCACTCGACAAACTCATGCACAACCTGCGAACGTCGGGCATGACGGACGAAAATATTTTCGATAAATTAGCTAGCATCTACCTCTCTGTGAGTCAGAGCTCAGACCAAGACTACCCCGAATACCAAGGAGAAGAGAACGAGGTTCTTGACGGCCCAATCGCGGAGCAGGACGTCTGGGCGGCTCTGCAGGAGCTGAACAGCCGTTCTGCCCTGGGGCCTGATGGTGTCACGAACCGCATGCTGCGTAACCTCGACGCCAAATCGGTCAAGACCCTCACGGAAGAAGCGAACAAGGTCTGGGCAATTGGCCAAGATCCCAAAAGCTGGAAAGAAGCAACGGTCGCCATGATTCCCAAACCGGGTAAGCCCCTAGCGCCCGAGAACATGAGACCAATCTCGCTGACCTCTTGTGTCGGCAAAGTCGTTGAACACGTGGTCAACGCAAGGATCTCACGTTACATCGAGCAAGAAGAGATCTTCCCGCACAACATGGTCGGCTTTAGACCCGGACTGTCCACGCAAGACGTCATGTTGCTTCTAAAGAACAAATTTCTGGAAGTGTATTCGAGAGATGTCAGGGGCATCCTAGCCCTCGACGTCACAGAAAGCCTTCGACACAATTCATCACCAATACGTGTTGAAGATGATATCAAAACTCAACCTCGGCAGAAACTTTCACTCATACATACGATCCTTCCTCAGGGCAAACTCGGCTACGTGCGGTCGAAAGAGTACGGACTCGGTCCGAGGGGCACCCCGCAGGGAGCAGTACTGTCTCCGCTGCTCTTCAATCTCGTTATGCGGGACCTGTCCCTCGAGCTGGGACGTATCCCCGGAATCAATCACGCTCTGTATGCGGACGACATCACGGTCTGGAGCCGTGGTGGTTCGGAAGCTCAGACAGAAGAGGCCCTGCAAACGGCGCTAGACATCCCAGAAGAGTACCTTCCGGACACGGGACTAAAACTGCCGCCGGGAAAGTCGGAACTCCTGTTATACCGGTCCAACCGTAATGACGGAGCGGGGCAACTGCACCCCAATCAAGCGGCCATCGAGCTGTGCACAAGAGAGAGCTCCGTCATACCGAAGGTTGATGTCATCAAGATACTCGGTATGCTCATTCAAAGTCCAGGGAACAACACCAAGACCATCGAGAACCTGACCGGTAAAACGGAAGCGGCGATCCGACTGATGATGCGCGTCTCCAACCGCAGGGGTGGCATCTCCGAGCGCAACCTCCTGCGACTGTACAACGCCTTCCTAATGAGCCACATTAACTACGTGGCGGGTGCCCTCGAGTGGTTCCGCTCGGAAGAGAGAAAACTCGATACGCTCATGAGGAAGAGCTAAAGAGGGTGCTCGCTATCCCCTTATCCGCAAGCACGGAAACGTTGGAACAACTGGGCTTCCACAAGTCACTGGTCGAAATCGCAGAAGCGCAAAGAACCGCGCAAGAACAGAGGCTGCTTTCCACCAAGGCTGGCAGGAGATTCTTGGAGACATCGGCTACATGAACGAAGATTTTGTGGATCACACTGCATAGATCCCCGGAACGGTGAGGGAAACGTTCCAGGTAGACCCATTACGGAGGAATGTACATCCCCAATATTACGAGGGGAGAAGGCGATCCAGGGCCTTAACCATCCTACAGCTCGCAAATACAGGATCGGCCAAAGCTCTGTTCGTGGATGTCGCCCAATACGGCCGCTCGGGCAGGTTTGGCATGGCAGCGGTGGATGTCAAAGGAAACCTCCTCACCTTGGCGTCCTTCTATGCACCGAAGGCCACTACGGCCGAACAAATCGCCTTTTCTATCGCCATGACGGAAATCCGGTTTAAGCAAATCTACACGGACTCCCGCTCGGCGGCAAGAGCCTTCCTCAAAGGAACTACTGCCAAAGAGGCAGCCAGGATTCTACAGGGAAGAAAACAAGATACGTTCCAAAACATCACATGGTTCCCAGCCCACATGGGCCACGGAGTCCACCACACCCTCCCCAACGCCAACGAGTTCGCTCACGATCGCGCGCGAGAAGCCGTCAGCCGCGGCGATCGAACAGGCCAAGCTCCCGAGGCACCCAGAGAGCTCCGAGACGCGTTACTGACGTTCAACGAGGTAGTCACACACTACCAACTTACGCTAAGAACACTCCCGCTGGCCCACCCTGCTCTCACACACCCACAGTCAGCAGCCTTTAGAATACTTCAGACCGGTTCCTTCCCAACCAGGAGCCGGTTTAGCTTATTTCACCCGGACATTGACCCTCACTGTCCTCTCTGCGACGCAGCTTACTGTAACTTAGACCATATGCTATGGCAGTGCCCGGCGTTACAAGAGGACGCCCAACTCATCACAGAGGAAGAATGGACCATGGCGCTCCACAGCGAAGACTACTACACACAACTCCGGGCTGTCCAGAAGGCCTGCGTTAGGGCGGAGGTCCTAAACCTCCCGCCACCCGCACAGGTGCGGCCCGCGTCTACTCTGGACGGTCCTCTGGGCCGCTAGGTTAGACCTTCCGGACCTAATAAAGTTCAATGTCTGTCTGTCTGTCAAACTTACCAATAACCCACAGCCGGAGCCTGTCACGCTCACATCGTAAGCCACAGAATAGCCTAGGGCCCCTGTGTATCCTCTGGCAATGCGATGAAAAACCCTTGCCGCTAATCTTTCTTCGCTCTCTCACCTTCAGTGCTCGAGGAGCATAGCTTGTAAATGCAGTAACGCCGTTGCAAAACGATATTTGGGTAAGAAAGTAGCGCTATCGCGACGTACATCTTGAGAACTAAACTTAGGTGTCATCTGGAACTTTTTTAATGCGTAGCCCTTTGGCTGCCATCTTTGCGCTGAGCCGGTTGTCGGCGTAACCGGGATAACGATGGTCTGGACCGACGAGCGAAACAAAAATTTGGCCGCATACCTGCTCCTTTTGTTGCAAATGTCCACAAAAGACGATAGTCTTTGTCGAGTTTTCCCAAGTAAATGCCCCCCTTCGTTTTCCCGCTCACCTCTCGTGTTGTTCCTCTTGCGTCGCGCTCATCCCAAGGTAAAGACGCCAAAGGTTTGCTTAACGCATTTTAAATTAACGGCGTTCCACTGCTCCAGGCCGGTTGTCTCGATGCCAACGCTGCGTACGGCGAATACGCGCGTGAATCGAGGCGCCCTACTTCACCGTTTAGAGAACCGCGTTTCCCTACTCCACATGCGGTGCAAGAAGAACGTGGAAGCTATCTAGTGGAACCTTTCGCAACTGTTGCCGGTTTATTTCTTTAAATGGCGAAAGAAGCTATAGTGGGGAGGACGACAGCAGGCGACGGCGGAGTGAATTTTTTTCTGCAGTTGATGAAGTATTTAATTTCGCAAAAATCAAGCATGTATGATTTTTTTATAAAAGAACAGCAGTCATTTCTGTATTGATTTGTTGTATGGTATTTGCGGATTGTATTGTTCTTTTTGAACAATGTTGACAAGTATGAACGTTACACCGGACCTAGATGGGTAGATTTAGCTGTGACTTTATAAAAACTATTGCGCAGGCATTGTTTTGCTTTGACCGGGTGGCTGAATCGAGTCGCAGACAGACAGAAAGATAGACAGACCAAAATTTCTGCGTTTAAGTAGCCCAAGAAACACTATCGTCTTTAAAAGCGAACGATGAAGCAAAGCAACGGAGGAAAGTGTCGTGAGATTGGGAGGGGAGGGTGGTGGACCGTGGCGGCGCGAACCAGCGCTATCAAAAAGTATGCAGAGGGAGAGGGGAGGGGGCCAGCATGTATGCAGAGGGAGAGGGGAGGGGGTCAGTATGCTCTGTCCGCACGAGGCGCTCGACGGCGCGACGCTGGGGCGAAAACGTATGGGGGGCGTGCGCGTGGCTATGATGTGCGTTTGCTTAAGACGCAGTTCGCTATTCCTTCCTGAGACGCACTTCACGCCGGCGCCGCAAAGGCTCACTGTAGCTGCCATCGAGAGAACTGACGAGTGAGAGCTGCCTCAACCTCAGCGTACTACTGCAGAGCCCCAATATCGCATTAGGGAGTTTCGTAATCGCCGGTTCCTTCTTTTGGTCGTTTTTTTATTTTCTTGTACTCATGGCCGGTAAGGCCGATGGAGGGTGGGGTTACAAAAATCCTTGTAATAACGTATAGACATACAAATACCCACTTTAATATGGACGCCTAAATATATGCAGAAATTACGCACACAAATAAAGCGGAAACAATGCAACACCATACATGATATAAATACAAATATAACGACAAAATATGCACCTACGTGTATGCAAACATGCATTCAAACTTTTAACAACAACGTTACCAAGGATTTCCATTTGGGACTGCATAAATTCGCTGCTCAAATTCCGAAGCAGTTCCATGCTGGACGATGGCTTCTGGCAATGTGTAACACTGACGTATTGGGCGTGGAAAAACCGAATGCAAGTATTGATGCGTATTTGCGGTGCTCTGTAATGGCGGCTATTTGCATATGTTTCTGCCTTACCTGGGAAATAGCTGTTGTGTAGTTTTAGATGCAACGCATCTCTTTAACTCGCCTTGTCCCGCGTTGTCGCGGCGTAGTCGCGGCGTTGTCGCGTCAACGGCAACCCCCGATGCGTCGCATCTACCCCATGGTTCCCCTCGCGGGAAGATGGTGTACATTTTTAATCTTGAAGCCACTCTGGTTGAGTGAGAAGAAAAACTTTGGTCGCGCATTAGTACGGCTATCTACTCGAGTTTGCAACTTAAAAATTCCAGACAAATTTAAAACAGAATGATCTCGCGAGTAACCCGACAGTATAAAGCCAGCTGCCTCTCTTTCCACTTTCTCAAGCTTAGGCCGGGTTCAGACTGTGGCCGCAACTGCCGCAATAACTTTGAAGAATGACGTCATTTCATGTCTCACCCAAACCTACTGCTTGTTCCACTGTTTTCTTACGGCTATAAATCACAATATGGCTTTCGCGTCGGCAGTCTGAACATAACCTCATAAATTATTAGCTTTTGATTCCAATCACAGATGATGCTAGCGTACTGTAATGTTGACCTAACAATAGTTAGGCAGGCAGGTAGCTTTATCGATGGCGGTGCCAGTTTTTGTTTCTGCGCGCAAAGCAAAGCTTTATTTTGGCAGCTTCACAGATATTTGTAATATGAGAAGTCAAACCTAAGTCATTGTTCACTGTCACACCCAAATATTTTACTGCGTTGACTATATTTTTTATGATAGATATTAGCGTATAGAGGAAATTATGGGCATTTCTGGTGAACAACCTACGAGGTAAACATTCTGACCGCAAATGGATTAGATGCGAAAATAGACGACATTGAGTATAATTGCATTTCCATGCTACGCCAACTGAACCGCTGAAGGTCTCTGCTGAGAATTTAACCTTTCGCTGCCGCCTACCAGAAAGAAAAAAGGGGAGGGGCATGAATTCTTCGTCTTTCAAAGGATCGCCGTACGTACGCCTTCAGTCGACTCAGCGAATTCGCCAGCCGACTTACGGAGGAAGCCTGGTTGCGAAAGGTGGCATTTCGGTCGAAAATATTTTACGAACGTAGCAGTCAACAAACATTTTTCCGAGGACATACCCAGAGCCATATTTCCCGAGTAGCAAAACGGAGGGCTGCATCTGAGCAACCCGCACTTGACGTATTCCTTTATGTTGTTTATGCTGAAGGTCGCTGTGGTCTATTGTACTGAGCACGGCTGCAGCCGGCGGGGTCACAACCGATTATCGTGTGCACCTGAACCATGTTTCTTGAAGTCATGAGTGGGCAGATTAAGAAAGGCTGAGGGGAAAAAGTAAATATAAATGTACGGTCTGACGCCCGGCACCTTCTTCCGAGCAGAATATTTTGCAAGAGCATAGAGCACACGTGCCAGCCATTTTAACCCATTGGCCACGGCCCTTGAGTGGCTCAGCACCTGCTGTTAAGTGAGGGGGTCGTTCAGGAAGAACACAAGAGTGGCAAATCTGGAGCTAGAGAAGAGAAGCATAGTATTAGACTGAAAGAAGAACTTCTGTTTTTTTCAGAAAAAAAGGTCAGGTGCGGAGTTTGCGCTGTAAAGGCTAGCAGTGGTGGCTTGATTAAATCATTGTTGATGGTGTCTACTTCCGTTCTCCCAGAAGAAATCATTGTGCCCATGTTTCTTGTCGGCCTTGTTGCAATAAACAACCTGTAAAGTTGCTTATCACCAATCTCAACAGGAAATTAGGCAAGCCGAAGTGGAGTACCAAGGCTGAGGAAGCCTGAAGATGAGCGGGGGCAACTACTGGTGTGACTTGCGGGGGGGGGGGGGCACGTTCTCCTTTTGGAAGCCCCTGCCGATGTCCACTAAGGCGTTTAAAGCAAACTGTTCTGCTAGACTACCTCCACCTGTTAGGCGGGCAGTTCCTAGAGCGTGATTTTTAAATGCTCAATTGCGAAACGTTATTTGGAAGGATTTGTATACTTTATAGGCTATCTGGTCATTAAAACCCCGCATTCGCACAAATCTGGGTTTTTAGAGAGGCAGAGAACATCAATTTCAGGTTTTGTATTTTAGGGAAGAAATGCTAAGCTGGCATGAGAACACAATTTCTGAGAAAACTGGGTCAAACATCTTTAACCAAAAGGCAGTGAAATGATGTCAAAAGGGCAGTGAGAACTTTGAGGTAGAATAAAAAAATCCTATTTGTCGCGAATGAGGTACCACCTATACCGACGTACAAAGATTTGATGGCTCGGAGAAAGTGACAACCATACCCATTGCAAGAAATGTATATAAGGATACTACGAATGGCCGTCTGTGCGGCGCATCCTTTCTGCCCGCCCGCCCCCGCATGATAGTAGCCGCATTTAATTGAATCACACACCCGGCAAATTATGAATCAACATGGAAGGTGACTCATACTTGCATATAAAGGACATTCTGAACGAACAAAAAATGTCAGCTGCTGTTTCGTAACGCTTGTATGAAAGCTTTCGGATATGCATACGTTTAGCGAGCTTTTCAAGACTTCTCAGATATCCCGCTATGCCGAAAGCTGCACATATCTTGAAAATGAATATTAAGTGTTCTTTGAAGTAAAAATGGGGCTGCTAGGTGAGTGCAAAACAACTCAATAGAAATGAAGTATTAGCCGCATCGACCGCGCTTTTTCAATAATCTAGTATCATTTGGATTGCTGGGCATGAAAGCTCGCCTTTATATTCTGACTTCAACCAGGCGCTGAGTATCTATTCCAGACTTTGTGTTTTGAATCACAAGTGGTTTTAAAAGTGGGTTGATATTTTTAGTTATTGATTTTTACTATTTTTGATCATTCAGAAAATGATACAGGCAATACAACGGCCCAGGAAGGAGCGGGGGTGTCGTCGAGCAAATAAACATGACCAAATGGGTTCATAGCACCGGCGTGGAAAAATAGACAAATATGCAATACAGTGAGACACAAGATCAAAATAATACTTAATAATGCCTTTCTATAAATTTTAGAACGTAACGAGACTCAGAGATTTGCTCCAGTTGGGTGCGAAGATAGGAGAGAAAGGACGTTTGATAGGTCTAGTAAGCTTTTGGTGAAAGATAGGTAGAACAAAAATGTTTGTGTTGCTAGTTTTCTTCGATATTCGAAGGCTTGAATTTAGTTATCATCAGTGCAGTTCGGGAGTCAGACTGGGCAAAGTGGATAAAAATAAAATGAAACAGCTATTTTTTCGATTTTCTAAAGATTTCTAATATATTTTTAAGACGTGCATTAAAAGCCTCAATGCTTATTCTAAACTAGACAAAATTATTCTATTATAGGCGCGCCGTTTTCTGCTAGGGAGAGAATCTTTAGGTTAATGCCTAAGGAAGCCTATTTTCATTCGTGTGGATGAACAATTTTTTTCAATGTGAGAGGATCAATATGGCTTGCTAATGAATGTTACTGAGACATACTTATAAATTGATTGTCATGGAGACTGGAGTTCTTTTAATGATGTACGGGTAAGTAAACGGTTGTTTTATTAGTGATGAGCCTAAACACCATAGTTTTATTAGGTTTATATTCATGCCCCAGCGATTACATTACGTAGTGATGGCATCCATAGATTGCTTCAGTATTATGCGCTCGTTTACACAGGTAATGGAATGAAATGAGAGACAACCATCAATGGACAACAATAGGGGCTTACCCTTTCTCGAGCTTCGTGTGCAGGGATTGCAAACCATCGCGGCTTTGCTGTTCGCGTTATGTAGTGTCCTATGATGCCTGTATTTGTTTAGACATCATACACAATCAATAACAATTAGCCACCAACTGTTACCTACACTGGTGTAAAATAGTGACACGGCGCCGAGCGTTCGGCCGCGTTGCTAAAAAGTGGTTCCAGGTTGCTCTTGCTAAGAGAGGCTGGTATGTACGCACTGGAGTGAGAAACACGAATGGCATTCAGAGATTCATCGTGCCGGAGGAGCAGCTGTTGAGGCCACAGAGCGTGGAGTATATCCGGGTAGACGGTAGTCATCGACAAATGGTGTATTGGCTGGCGCTTAAGGGAGAGGTAAAGCGACGACGACGAATCCACTTAGGCTTGCGGTGATCAAGACTGTTGCGTGGATCGAGAATGCGCCAGCGAAAGTAGGGCCCTTGTTTTTTAGCTATCGGTCCGTGTTGAGTTGGCATGCAGCTGCAAATAGCGGCGTAAGGAAGACGGAGAACGTCATGCGATGCATAGTGTTGGTGGTGCAGCTGCCGAGCCCACGACCATGATTGGTCACTGCAGTCACAATTCCGTATACTCACCATTTTCGCAACTAAGCAATTGTGGCGCGAACATCCAGATAATGCCCCTGCACGGAGTTTGCCGAACTGAGTATTCAGAATAACTCTGAAAACCACTATCTTTTACAACTTATGCGGAAACACTGTGAAATTCAGCCTTATGGCCAGCTTTGCTACAATGCGCATAACGTGGACACCGCTGTTCAAAATCCTTTACTGCAAGTGTTCACACAAAAATCAGGCTCTGTCAATATTTCGAACTTTCTGAGTACAAATTCGCTGATGCAACTCTCCGATAAAAGCGGCTAGCAAGCCGGTTTACCAACATTATTCACTAGGAGGTCCTCCAAAGATGTACTTCTTAACTTGCAGCGCTAACATTGCCAGTGCGCCAAACGTAAGAGATTGCAGAGCTGCATCAGTCTAGAAACACTGTATTACTAAAAAAACACCCACAACAATATACTTACTGCCTCGGTTGCATTTCGGAAAACGTTTTCCGAAGCTAAACCTGTACTCAAGTAGAAAAAAGATAAACACTCATGACCATTTTGCATCATGTTGCATAGCTTGGTCAGATACTTGGGGGACCATTGCTTTCTCCATTTCCGAAATTTTATTCCGAGGAAATAACGGAGCGCTTACTGCCAATTTGAAAACAAAGGTAACCATCGCTCTTCACCTTACGTTCCTGCATGTATCTTCCATCACTTACAACACCTACAGATGATGGCACTCAGCAAAAGCAAGGAAATATACCAGCTTTTACAAAACTTCCTGTAATTGTTACCGGATGTGCAAAAGCAACTAGCGAAACTAGAGCCTCCAACAAAAAAAAAGTTCTATAGAACTTTTTTGGGAATAGAATGGAGTTTTATACACTGTGTCTGACAAGGACGACCTCCATCCTAATAAAAATTTTATGTGCAGTCAGAAGACAGCCTATATCCCGGAGGCAATATACTTTGTATGTCCTGTGTGTCCCCTGTGTGCAATTTGGCAACCGACACTTTGCCTTCTCCGGTTGTCCTTTGTGTTTCCCACGTCTATGCGTCCAGTCTATTTCACGAAGGCAGCATGCACCATGTGTACTTTTTGTGTCCCTTGAATCTTCCGGCGGCAATAGACCGCTCTCCTCTGTTTGTCCCCTGCAGTAAAACTTGTTCACCGACTTTCTGCGTTCTCCAAACATCCTTCCTGTTTGCTTCCTCGATGTGTCCCACAAGGTTCCACCTTTGAGTGCCCTTTACCTGCTGTTGAAAACCTCCCTACAGCCAGCTGCGTGTAGAAAAAATGCGGAAGCTTCACTCTCCCGCTTTTGTACTGCGGGTGTATCTGTAACAGCAACGGGACAAAAATCAGATGAAACGCATACAGCTCTTGTAAGTCTCAAGATTTTATTCAGGTTGGATCTATAAGCGTTACTGCGAAATGACACATCGAGCGTTTGCTCGTCGTCTTCCCGCCATACTGAATGTAATGGACACTGCACACGCTTCACCCTGAAATGACATTGATCCCACACAAATGGGTTCAAATGCGCTAGTTTTTAGAACATTTACAAAACTGAACTAAGTATCCTGAAAGAAAAAGTACAACATCTAGGTTGCGATATTGGCCTCAGAATTGATATCAAATTACTTCCAGGATCTGCCTGCATAACAGCGGTGTACAACACCTGCAAAGGACAGAAAATACGTCGTACGCGTATATTTAGTGACATTGTGTTCGCATTGTGACGCATATTCTCTTTGACACGGATCTAATACAGAGATCGTCTTGTAGAGGGGTTTCCGCAGAGGTCGCCACATCGTGGAATAGCAGCAGTGTGATCCGGGCTATTCGAGGTCATTGACCTCTCATAACAGAGGTTCTTTATAGCAAATAAATAACTGCTCAGCTTAATCAAATACGAAATACCGCTACGGAGACAACGAACCCAGAAATAAATACTAGTTAGATTCACGGCGTCCTTATGAGCAGCATTCATGCAGCCTCTCAAGAACATTAGACGGCTGCGAACAAAGCAATACCGAGGGGGTGGGGGTTGAGGTAACATGTGAAGACAAGGCACTTAGCAGTGTTCTTCACTATTATTTCCTTGTGTTTACGTGTTCTTTGCATGGCTACAAAGCAGCAGCTTTATTACAGATGTTGTTTGGGAGACAGTGCTTGCATCGTTCTGTTTTTTTTGTGCCAGCTGTGTTGGCTGTCAAAAAGCAAACAGTTCGGAGTTGAGAAAACGTGGATCACCATAGACTGAACCACCTCTTTCGGCTGCTGGCTTTCTATTCCCATGTCTTGGAAAAATGGGTCCACCAGAATATGGGTAATTATGGCAGGAGGTAGTGCCCACTCCCGGCCCTCATCCCACTGGTGAATTCCGTATTTGTTGCTAGATGCAAATATGGAATCATCTTTAGGGTGTTCAGAAGCCTCACATGTAAAACTAAAAAAAGGTTTGGTTCTGTTTTGGGGGCTCTTCAATAATAACAAATATTTGCATGTATGTTTTCTCTATTAAAGTGAGCCAAGACTAGCACCAGATTTGTTCTCAGGGTTCATGCCTGAAGGCCATGAGGAACGCTACGATGGACAGTAACATGAACTGACTACTCCGTAACGTGCACACGAATTCTATAAAAGCATAAAAAATTTTGCATAAGCTTCCACACAGAACATTCATACCGCCGGTAATAATGCAGTTTTTCCTACTACTAGTTTTTCCTACTACCAGTCGCTACCAGGCGCGAGTTAGAGCCCTGGAGAAAAACTACGGCACAAACAATATGGTTTATTATACGGACGCCGCAGATTATGCAAGACGAGGAGCCATGGTAGCGACTGTGATGAAAAACGATAGCCACGCCAGGAGCCTCACTCTCAACAAAGTCTCGACGCTACAGGCTGAAGAGGTAGCTATTGCGCTGGCAATAACACAGACCCCAGCGGAAGTGATAATCACGGATTCACAGTCAGCGTGTAGTAGCTACCTCCAAGGCCGCCTCTCGTGCATCGCTAAGAAGATCCTGGGCCAGAACCCTCCGAAGAAAAGGGTGTCGATTGTCTGGACGCCAGCTCACGCTTCCCTCTGCGGTGATGTCTTTGCTCATCAGACTGCTCGAGGTCTAAGCAGCCGAGCGCCGCGAGAAAGTTGGCTTGAGACAGCGATCCCCGTAATTTCATACCAGGAGGTGACCCAATTCTACAGGCTCACCAAGCTTATGCTACCCGCTGGCCATCCCTCCCTCAGCAAGGCAGAGGAGCGTTCCTGGCGTCTCCTCCAAACCAATACGTTTCCCACCCGATCAAACTCCACTTATTTTGGCCAACAATGTACTACTCACAGTGCTAATTCTCCAACGCGCCCTGCACCCTGTATCACATGGTGTGGGAGTGCCAGCTTAACCCCTCACTTTTCCCGATATATAATCCCTCGATTGATCAGTGGGAGGAAAGTGCTGGCTAGCTCTAGCCTCGAAGAGCAGCTTCGGTTGATCCACCGGGCTGAGGCGGCTGGACGCTCCAACGGGGTCCTCAACTGAGGAAACCGCCCGCTTGACTCCTCTCATTAAATAAAGTTTATTCTCTCTCTCTCTCTCAAACTCTCCGTGACTCTTTGAGTCGCCTCAGTCTTCGAGCCCCACCTGAAATGCTCCTTGGTTGCATATCTCTGCCTCCTGTTGCAACCCTATCTCCTTCCTTCCACTTGCTAGTTCTGCCCCTCCTTTTGACGTCTTTGTTTGATCGCTGCAAAACGTTTCCTCTCCTTCTATTCGTATTCTTCTCCAAACATTTGCCTTTTGCCACTCTAGCACATCCGTGTCGCCCATGGCGCCTCTGCCAAGCTCCTTCCTCCACTCGTGTTCAACCCACTGATCTAGCTCCATGTAAAATAATTTCTCTTCATCGCTAGTTCGTCGCCCCTCGTACTTGTAATCCTCATCTCGCCACTCGCACTATTTCGCCATCCAACCATGCCAGAACGAGCGCTCTTTTTAAATCAAACAACTGTCTCACGGAAAACAATCCGTATAACCTTGCATGTGTCATGATGGCAACCTTTGTTGGACCCTCCAGTTCTGCCTCTCTCTTCTTACTGAGTTTTCTCTGCTCAATCTGTGGAGAATGTTCGCATTCTTCCACGAGTCTCTGCTTGTCCTGCTGGAGCACATGCGTGTCACCCTTGATGCCTTGTCCGAGCTCTTTCCTCCATTTCTGCTCCATCCAAACATCTAGCTCCCTATCGGATACCTTCTCTTCGATGCTAGTTGCCGTCTCTCGTACTCGTAATCCTCATCACGCCACCCCCGCTCACGTCCTATTTCGCTATCCTACCATGCGAGCAAGTACACTTCCTTCAAGTCCAACAGCGGTCCCAGGGAGAGCAACCTACCCACCTTTGCCTGCGCCACGTAGACCACAACTAAGGATGGAGTCCGCGGCTACCTCACCTACGAATGAACCTCTAGGGCCCCAGCAACATCGACACGGCGCCGACCAGTCCTGCATGGACACCGCTCATTGTCATCGACCGCCTTGCCCGCTCGCGAAAACAAAGAAGGCGCAAAAACAGTTATTTATATGTGGAGAGTTCCCGGCCCGTGTGTGTGCACGTGTGCCGAAGTTGCTGGAGTTAATGAAAGGGTACAGAGTCATTGACCATAGCTTGCTGCAACCATTTTCGTAAACATAAAGGAATCGAGCTGAACGCGGGAAGCCATAGACTGAACGCAACTATTCAAACAAAAGAGGGACTGTTTCTCAAGTATGCCGCGATCCACTTCTGTTTGCATTGCATTTACGAGTGAAGCATTTTTTTTCAGAGACCACGGTGTAGATTCATCCGAGAAGTACGCCACATTCAAGCTGGCTGCCACTAAGTTTCTATCCGCAAATTATAGTCCGTGAGGGGTCATTAACAGCAAAATTCATTGGTTTATAAAACGATTGCTTTGTTCACGGCCGGGCTGGAGTGGCGGCGCGTGCTGTGTGATACAGACTTCGCAGCGGCGGTGAGAACAATGCATACCAGTCTCGATGTACAGTTCCGCCGCTCTCCGCAAGGGGGCTGTGCGAGCCCACGTTTGCCTGGTCCTGGTGACACTAGCGTTCGCAAGATGTTTTACGAGCGAGCGGGTTGTTTTCGCAGCGTTCGTGATTAGGTGATTTAACAGCGATGCTGTCCGAGCAGAATTTCGTACGTCTGTTATATCATTGCGGGAAGAAATGCAAGCTAGACTGCCGGGTTTCGACAAAATTTTTAAGTGTGGTTTCGCAAAGCCATAAAGCGATATTGACCAGTTAGTCGCCATCAAGGTCGGATTTGTGGATGCCCGTTAAGAGGTGCAGCGGTGGGAGGTATATTCTGGAATATGATCATATTCCACTTGAAGATAGTGCTATTTTAAATACTAATAAGCCTACTATATTATTCAATGATGTTTTTATACTGCCCACGAGCCTTTCCGCTCACCGCCTGAAAAATAATTATGGATAATATTTGCTATCCTTATAGCGGTTACGTATATTATTATAATACTGAATTTTTACAAATAGGGCTGGCCGTCGACTAAAATTTAATGAGGTTAATAGAATAATTGATTAATTAGCAGATGAATCACACGTCCTTATTCAGAAAAGAATGACCTTAAAAGAGACAACTTTTAATGGCGGTGAATATTAGATTGTTGATGCTACTGAATACGGGTCTTTTTATGCCATCCATGGTAATTCGCCTAGTTGTGAGGTACACGAAGTTAATCCGCAATTTCCCGCAGCAGGGATTCCTTTCTTGTTGACAGTCGTCCCGGCTGTGCTGAACACCTGCTCGCGTTGCGGACAGGAACTGAATGGGATAAAAATGGTGTTGAGGTCAGCGAAACCCACAGCAGCATTTTTAATGCGTAGCGTTCTTTGCCGAGTACCCCTACAGCGAGAACCGTGTAACGTCCCGCATTTCCACAAAAATGCAGCTTTTCAGGAAGTTCCACTTGTAATCACTTTATTGGCGTAAGTGGAGATAACTGGTAGCATAAAATCTTGAAAAACTAACAAATAAAAACGTACAAAAAATACGGAAAATAGCAGAACGTGTAACGCATGTCATTTCCACAATATTGCACATTACGCGAAAGTTGCACCTTTAATCGTTTTAATATCGTAAAGAGACACAATTGGTCGAACAGAATTTTGAAAAATTAACAAACTAAGGTAAATATAAAATAATTAACAACAATGGCAAACCGTGTCACGCCCTGCATTTCAACGATAAAGCAGATATCACGAAATTTTCAAATGTAATCGTTGTATAACGTAAATGGACATAAATGGTATGACATTTCCAAAACTACAAAATAAGAAAAATATACAGTAATTACGGAAAAGTTAGAACCGTGTAACGTCCTGAATTTCCACAATTACGCATATTTCACGAAACTTCCCAATGTAATCCTTATAATAACGTTAATGCGGATAATTGGTCGAACGAAAATTTAAAAAACAGAAAAATTTGGAAATAAAATATTTACGGATAATGGAGTCCAGTAGTTCCGCAATATTGCAGAATTCTGGAAAGTTCTAAATGTAATCGTTGTAATGGCGTAAACAGAGATAATTGGTGGGACAAAATTTTGAAAAACTAAAAAATTAGAAAAATAATAAAATATTGAGGAAAATTGCAAAACGTATAGTGCATGGCACTTCCACAATAGTGCGATTAAGCGAAAGTTTTTCCTGCAATCGTTATATAGCGTAAATGGAGATAATTAGTTCTAAAAATGTTTTAAAACTAAAAAATTAAGAAAATTTAAAAATAACCACGCAAAATGACGAGCCGTGTAACACCCTCCATTTCCAAAATAATGAAGATTTCCCGAACGTATCCCTCGTAAGCGTTCTAATAGCGTAATTCGAGCTTATTGGCCAGACAGGAATTAGATAAAACAAAATAAACTGGCTGGAAAAACTTCCTCAAGACAGGCGGCATAAAAATGCTACGGATTAGTAGATAATACTCGGAATTTCTGCAGAATTAATACACTGTGGCTGTTATTTCAAGCAAAGAGGAATTTTCCCGCATGCCACCCTTCCGAGGGATCCAGATCGTTGTTGGCGCTTGGCCTGCGTGGAGAACCTTACTTAAAACTTTATTAGCGATTTGAACATAATCGATTAATCGTAAGGTTAATCTACAAATCGCTTACCTCTAGTATTAAAAGAGCTTTGCTGCTACTTATAATAAACAAAAGTACGGAGTCGCAACATTCGGAGACACGTCTACAAAAACTAAGTGCGAATGAGCTTAGCCACTGCTTTTGTTTGTCAAATGAGCAGGGCAATATTATATGAATTATGCGTCAATTCAGGATCGTACGTATACAACAAATTACGCACATGAATAATGAAACGGCTAATACCATACGATTATAGAGACGACTTAACAAAAAAACTAATTTGTATATATTGGTGCTACTCACTAGACCTTAGTTTGCGGTAAGAATTAACATACTTGACGAGGCGGTAAGCGCAGCGTGGTACCAGAAATCCCTGGATGCAAGCGCGGATCCGCCAAGGCTATGCCCACCAGTCTATTTCCTGGACTGTTGCGATTGTCCATTCTATAGTTTCCCACTGACGTTTTCTCCAAATTGCTTCTTCCCGACCTTTGCGTTAGTCTCCCATTACAATTGGGAACTGTGTTGTCCCACCTTATGGAAAAGTAAATGAAAATCAATACAACAAACACAATAACCGGGTGAATTTGAGTAGGAGGGGAGAAAGGAGTAATAAGACGGTGATCGGAATGCCAATGTAACATAGAAGATTTGAAGAAAATTGGCTCTAATCCACGCTGCAAATGTGGTTGGAAAGTAAGGCTGTAAACAACGCCCACAACCATTGCCCATGCGATGCCGCTTGAATGCACACACGGGGCTCTACAAAGAGTGAAACTAGAGTTTCTGCCTGCCGTTACCTAGAATTCGCCGGGGCGGTGTCCTGAACGCAGAAGCGTCGGCCACGGCTGCTCTAGAGCGGCGAACGCCGCCGCTAAAACAGGGACGTGCGTCGGCAGAAAGAAAACGGCCAGGGCGTCATTCGAAGGGTGAGACAGCGTAACCTAGCATCCTGATGTGCTAGCTCGAGTCTACATCACTGCGGGACAGAAGAGCGGACACTGAAACAATTCGGCATATGAACTTAGTGATTCCCATTTATACCGAGTTACTTTAGTAAGTTTGAGAATCCCGAGAAAGCTGAGGGAGGTCCTATAATCGCCATTGGTCAAAACCAGTTGCTCCTTTTGCTTTTTGTAATACCCGTTAAACCCTGGGTATATTCCTCGCGCCATCTGCACTGCGCTCCATGAGTGAAAACCGCCCTCCCCTCCGTACCGCGTTGTGAGTTTCTTGTCAAAACGCATGGTTCCCGGCCCACATGGGCAGCGTGGGACCCGTTCGCAACCGCAACGAGGACGCGGACAGGGCGGCGAGGGCGCTAACCGGACGCCCCGTCGGCCCGCGCGCCGCGTCAAACCCCGTGCGGCCAAGGAAAACAACTCCGCCAGAGACAACGACAACAACACAAAGACGCGGGGTTGGAAGAACAGGAGCCCGCTCCGATTACAACGTATGGAGGAGTCCTGGAATGGCACAGGGAGCAACGTAAACGCTACCCTGCGCGCGCACCCGGACCTCATCCGGCAGGAGGCGGCGCTCCTCCGACAACTCCAAGTGGGAGCGACGTGGACCCCGGTGTGGGCCGTGCATGTCACGCCCGAACGATTCATTTACGGACCAGTGCGCGGTGTGCGGGGCCGCGAGGGCGACCATGACCCACATGATGTGGGAGTGCAACGACGTGGAAGCGGAAACAAACATACTACCGCCCCATCTCGCGCGTGCGGTGCGCGAGACAGACAAAAACGCACAGAAAGCCGCCGCGCAGTTTGCGCTGGCGGCGATCACACGCCAGCAGTCGCGGCCGGCACCCCCCTCCTAGCGAGGGAGAGCCACCGTGACCTTTTAGCCGGCAAATAAAGATGTTGTTCCCCCCCCTTGTCAAAACGCCACGAAAGAACCGTTGGCTGGTAGAGGCAGAAAGCCTTGCTTTAAAAGTTTGGGGCCTTTTTTTCACAGATGCCAGAACTTCACAGTTTACCAAGGTTGCATCATGGTCAGGATGCAAGTGATCATGCCGAAAATTGCGCAACATGCAGCTGGACCAACTCCACGAAGGGCACCGAGCAATAGCGCGGAGCAAGCAACTGGCACGCATCTACGTTTGGTGGCCGTTCTTCGAGGCGGACCTCGAGCATCACGTCAAGGCCTGCGTAAGTTGTCAAGAACATCGTTGCGAGCCGTGCAAAGCACCCCTGCATCCTTGTTACTGGCAAACAGCAGCGTGGAAGCGAGTGCATATACATTATGCTGGCCCCTTTTGCACGCAATGTTTCTTGTAGTAGTGAACACGCACTCCAAGTTGCCTGAGTTGAGTCCGGGTTACCTAAGAGGTGGTGTCAAACGATTTAATCAAGCTGTGTGAATGAAGCGCGCAACGGAGGTGAAGCTGCGCCTAAACAGGACAAAACAACCGTCGCTAAAGCAGTCGAAAAAGCCGGGTCGTGCTAATCTGCCCGCCAGCATGAGCGCGTGGGGAACGCTCGGTAAATTCGCCGCGCCATATACACTGTACTCCGGGATTGAAAACCACCCTTCCATCCGCAGCAAAGTAGGGAGTTTTCTTCCCGCACGCCACGAAAGACCCGTTGGCTGGTAGAGGCAGAAAGATTTGCTTTATAATTTTGAGTGGTACAGACTATGTCGTCTTGAAGGTAAAGAAAAAATAATCGGAGGAAGGAGAATGGTAAAGGGGAAGAAACTGTGAGCGCGAGAGGAAATTGACAGCGTGAGGGGAATTCGATTGAATGGTCAGACGCATCCCGAAGAGGGGAATAGAGGGGCATACAGTGAGAACTAGTGCAGTGGAAGTTAGGTGTGATGAAGAAATATATTGACGCATGGTGCAAGAAATAGGTTTGGCTTGTCCTCAAAACAGCGGCATAAAACGCTGCCTTCGGGTGGTATTGATTTGTAAGGGCTCATATTCGTCCCATTTTTGTATTGCAGTATCTGATATTAGAATGCGGAATGCACTCAGACATATCTGTTTTAACTGAAGGGTAACACATGCTACATATTTTGTGGGGTTTGCATTAACTGCGGGTTTTCATTTTGTGTACGAACGGCTTTCACATATCCTATTATAGGGAAAGTGCTATGTAGACGCGTCTTCTGACCAACGTAAAGAAACACTGTGACGAAGTATTTATTTCTGTTTTAATGTGTTTCCTCTAGTCATATCAAGTAATTTTTCCACATAATATCCCCATAATACACTGTCAATCTTGTAATTGCATCCGTTTACAATGTCATGATACCGGAACTATGTTACTATACTAGTATTCTCTTCTTCTGAACATTCCTATTCAGCTAAGTTCGCTTAAAAATGATGAAGCCTGTAATCTTGGTTTTGGCTTTAAACAGGGACATTGTCATTTATGAGAAATATCACGAGCGAAGTATACTTTGTGATGATTTTTACGCAGGGGAGGTGCAGGCTTTGGTTAGAAAAAGAATGGTATGGTGCCGGGGAAATTTATTGAAGATTTCTTAAATTTGTTCAATAATTATATTTTTAGTTTAATGTATGTAAACCCTTATCTTTATTAAACGTGTCTTTGCAGAGCAAGATTTTGTGGTTACGTTTGTAGATGCTTCGGCTATGATTACCTAAGATGGTTGGTCTAACAGAACTTTAACTCGGCGAATAATGACCATGTTCGTAAGAATGGTTGCGCATCCCACAATACCACGGTCACTTAGAGAGTTAGAAAAGAATTGAGAATCTTGCTTAAGATTCACGGCACATTCAACTTGCGATGCTTGGATCAAACGTCCAGAAAATAGCCTGCTATCGTCGTCCTGATTCCTTTCTCTTTCGAATACGCATTTGGCATTTCCATAGCTTGAGCATTCCAAAGCGATCTTTGAACCTTTACGTCTTTCATGACGTGCCCAGGGTGAGTATCGGAGGCCACGTTACTGCTGCACTTCAAAATAAATTTTCATGTGATTTAAATAACTCAAATAATCTAGGCCGTTTCTCTAACACTTCCTATTGTAAGAGGACCACGCCCTGTGAAAATAGAAAAATGTACAGTTTTAAGTGTGAACTTTATAAAATGTTCCATGGAGCAACTGTGGCTATATAAATAAGATCATCAGGTTGGTAAGAATAAAGATGAGCGGAAATTCGTTGTATTCACTCGCGATAATATCCTTTTTATTTTTTCTTCCCTGTGTTTCCAGCGCGCCAACGCACACGTATCTTGACCCTCACAAAAGTAAGTTGTTATTACAGTTTTTACGAGAATTATGAAGATTGTCACTGTGTTCAGTTTCAAGGAACATTTCAAACCATTGGGTATTTCACCTACCACCCGAACACCTAGTAAGTAAAAAAACGCCCTGTTTCCCCCCTCTCTAATCAGAAATTGCTAATCAGAAATTGCGAAAATGGAGAAAAAACGTATTACGCACTGCATTCCACAAAAATAGATTTCTAGATTAACACACTTGCAATCTTTCATAGTAGTAGTTTGGCTCTGTTTATTTGTACAAGAGTATCTACGACAAAAAAAAGCCAAGGCTTTATTAAGCTGTCATTCAGTGTTATGATCAGGCTTAAACTGTGTATATGAGTATTGCACTGCCTAAAAAACCTCCATTATGTGTGTGGAGGTGACGTAGACTAAACCATGAATACGCTCATATTGACGGATGAAGGAGATTATTTGTGACGTTACACACCTGGAGCCTCAGATTACGCTGCGCTAGCGAGGCTACCTGTGCACACAAAAAATCATTAGGAACTCCTTACAAATGAGACGGTCTGAAGTCGCCCCCTGTATGATATGAGTTTAAGAATTTGGTGTCGCCAAGTTCAGTTAAAATACATTTACAAGTCAACATTGGTTCATCTCCTCAGAAAAATGAAGGGTTTAGTGGAATGTTGTATATGTAGATTTTAGGGAAATGTCGTTTTCTCGCGGCATTCCCGGCCGTGCAATTAACACGTGATACACGGAGAGCCCTTCCCCGCACTTGTCGCAAACTCGTTGCAGTGTGCCTTTGCGTGAAGATATGCGTGTGGGGACGTGAATGTGGCCTGTTCGCAATCTGCTAATGGATACTTCTGTAAACCTACCTTGTTTCTTAGTGAGGTATTTACCCATGTATGGTTTTATTGTGCGTAGTTTTGTTATGTGATCCTCTGTTCCATTCCTGCTACCATCGTTCCCGCAGTTTTTGTCGTATAGCAGGTTTCATGTCTAAATACGGTACCAGAGGTTCATGCACGCCAGCGCGAAGTGCTGCCGCCGCAGCATACTGGTCGGCAATTTCGCTTCCCCACTTGCTGATGTTCCCCGCCACCCGGCCCACAATTATTGTCATATCTGAAGCATAGCTGCCATTATCTTCCTAATCAGTCGGTATAAGGCAGGATTTTTACTTGGTTTTGTTAAGTGTCTTGCTTTTACGACACAGAGAACCTGTTGTAATAGACTGCTGATGGTTTCCATGATGTGTTCTCCATTAATTAAAATTCCGTGCGCATCTGGTGTTTAAAAATACTGCAGTTTCTGTTCACTGTCTTTGTAATGGCGAAGGTGGGGCTGTGTGCAGCGCATGAGAGACCATTAATGAACTTTGAGGCATTGTGTAAAACGTGGCACATAGATACGTGTGTTGCAAATGTATAAAATGCTGTAAAAGAAGTCCTCACGGTTAGTTTCTTTTCTACATTAGCATGCTCAAGGAGTAACGCGTTCGGTGGGAGCAGTCTTGTATAAGTCGTTAATGATGACACCGAGTTTCTGTGCCTGCGCGCTCATTTTCGAGGGTAATGATGTGGTGAGTGATGGGCGGTTAAAGGGACACTGAAGTGAATTCGTCAAGCTCCCGTTTTTGCTTTCACTGCGTAGACTTGCTCAAATCAGCACACTTTTCATCGTTTATCTGGTTGACAAGTCAGTAATTATTTTACAAAGCGCAAAAGAAGAAAAACTACCAAGCGCGGTTTGCGGCGGCCGCACCAACTAAAAACTGTGACGACGGGAGGAGACGCACCGTGATTGGTTAGCATTCAAACAAGTTTCGGTTTTCGGTTCTGTAAAACAACATGCTTGACTCCAACGGCATCGTTGGATGGGCAATCTCGATATCTCAGTAATCGTCGTACCACGCCTCTGCCATGTTGTTGGCTGTAATATGCATACGATAAGCCTCCCAGGATGGCTTGGAATCGTAGCAATCACTAGCCGAGGCCTACGTAGTGGATGAACGCTCTCCGCGTCCCGCAGACGCTCAAATGCCATGCTTTTTCCCCCCTATTTGGAGCTTGCCTCACTCGTGCCTGTTTTGTAAAAAGCGTGTTCGCACCAGGCCAAGGTTCTGTGGATTCTGGCCTGTGCCCACTGCCCGCAAGCAGTCGGTGCTTATGGCAACAGCACGCCAACGAGAACTCGCTTGCGCGCCAGTGTCGGCCTGAGCGCGTTCTGTGAACTAGCTCGTGAGAGCAACTGAACGTTACGGCCCAAAAAAGGTGAACTCAGTACAAAAAACATCGGCCGAAAACGAAAAAGTCAACTTATAAAAAAAAGAACGTACTCCCAAGGATTCGAACTGGTGACTTGCAAGCAGTTGCAATAACATATCCAGCACGCCAGACCACTCGCCCAGGGTTTTTTTTTCCTTCATTGCCAACTCGGACAGCAACACGAGGTACCAGGTACAATGACAAAGAAAAATCACAGTAATGCCACCATGCCCCCCAGGGCCGGTGTTGTCATTTAAGATTCCCTAAGCGTAGTTGGGGTTCAATTTTAGACAAACCACTCTGGTGGAGAGTTCTTCGCTCTCTGAACTTCAACAAACTGTGACACACTTTCCCTAAAATACTGTCTCGTTGGTTGCGCGTCTACATCACAATGCAGCCAAGCCATGCGCGAACGGCAAATGCTGTGCAGACCCAACACATTACACTGTCAAATGGCACACCGGCCTTCTATCAATGCACAAAAAACGTATGCCGTATGGGCTAAGTGGAAAATCTTTCTGGAGTGACTGTTGAAGGACATCCCAAAAGAACACTGCGGCCCAACAATGAAGAAAAATTTCCCCGCATTTCCCCGAGGGGAAGAATGTGAAAGTGCGAATGCACGAGTTGAATTTGCGCGGTTCGGTAATGTTCGCGAAAGAGAGATCACACACACACACACCACAACTACAAAGAAAGAAAGATGCATTTATTCACAGACACGTATTTGTGTTGTCGTTGTACTTGATTGCTAGAGCGGATCTCAGCTTTGAAATTTCGTGTCAGTACTCCTTTAAGCGGGTGCATTAGCCCTTCTCACGCCCGATTCCTGGCCAATCCCCCACGTGGGTATGTGCCATGCACAGGCACATATTTGTGTTGTCGTTGTACTTGATTGCTAGAGCGGATCTCAGCTTTGAAATTTCGTGTCAGTACTCCTTTAAGGGGGTGCATTAGCCCTTCTCACGCCCGATTCCTGGCCAATCCCCCACGTGGGTATGTGCCATGTCAGCGGCCAGGCAGCGCGCGCCCATCTCCTTCCCGTTGCCAAGGAAGACGAGGAGATTCCTGGCCAATCCCCCACGTGGGTACGTGCCATGTCAGCGGCCAGGCAGCGCGCGCCCATCTCCCCCGTTGCCAAGGAAGACGAGGAGCGCGCGCACCCGCAGCTGTTGCTATGTGGACGGACGGCGGTCGCCGGAATTCAGGGTCGCTTATAAAGTGCATTCGCACTTAAAACATGCTCCACAGATTCAGGTTGCTTGCAATAGGACACTCGGTTCCCCATGGCACTGGGAGCTGCCTTTTTTTTTCATCCAAGTTGCGACTGAAAGTGTACCCGTGTGCAATTTAAAAACGAAAGTTTTTCCCCGGGTGACACTTCCATTCTCTTCACTCGTTTTAACACATCTTGTCCTGTACCATTGCTGTACATAGCTCTATACCAGTGGCACTGGGAAGACTACGTCACATACATTTTTATATTTTTTTCCTCGTTACATAGGCCAGATATTGCATTAAAAAACACGTTGCTAAAAATCGGAATGACAAAACAATTTTTTAAATATATCCGTGGACACAACCTGGCATGGAACTTGAAGAAACCACAAATTCTGGCAAAGCACGCATAAACCGAACTTGCATTACAGTACGTAGAAAAGGGTCCTGTACATCACGTAGAAACAAAAAAAGGTTTACGAGTTGCCGTACAAACAGATCAGTCAGTCCTAATCCGCCGTCATGGATTCGCCGAAACAAATTCGTCCTACTGCTCCTTTCCCACGTGGACCCCCCACAAAAAACAGCAAATACACGATGTAGCTATATGTAGGTATATAATCTATAACCATTTTACCCTTTTTTTTGTTTTAGCATTTAAGCAGCCTATAGGTGACTATTTGTTGTATTGCGCTCGTGCAGTAAGCGTCCCCCAAGTTTCCACAATATCTCACGTCTAGCAATTGCATTCCTTAGACGAAAAGCGTTCACAGATGCGTAGTCATGCTGCCGACCACTCTGCTTGTTCGCCGAGCAAAAAAAAATGATTCCTGCACTCTATTTTTACGCTGTACGGTAAAATTTTCATTTTATTTTATTTCCTTAGTACCTATATTGACTTCGCTTACTCTTCTCCCGCCTTCAAGTGGCCTTATATTTTACCTACCAGTCAGCGAACCGTCGCATGTGCGCTTGTGCAGCGCTTGTGTGAAGCGACCTTCACTTGGAGCTAGATACAGTGTACAAAAAAGCTAGAGAGAGGCACACTCTTCCATTCACAAAACGTGTCCTGGCTTCGTTTCGACTGAGTGTACGAATTTCGACGATCTGTCGGCGGCCTGCGGACGAAACTGTAGGCCGCCTGACTCTGTCGGAAGGCCGGCGAGACGTGCAGTAGCGCAGTGAATTGCTAGATCATCTCCTCTGACGTCACACGAAAACACCACAGAAAATGGGCGAGGGTGCAGAGAGAAGGACAGCATTTTTTAATGGATTTTTCTACTAAATAAATTCTCGTAAACGCGCTCAGAGTGGACGAAACAGGCCTAGGGACTCCGGACTAATATTTGAGCTCGTAATCCCGCAATGTTTACAAATCACTTCAGTGTCCCTTTAAGAAATTGATTGCTGCCTGGCGTGTCCGTGATGATAGAATTGCGTAGATTATTTATAAATGATGCCACTTTCAGGGAATACGTTATTGCTATGAAGGAATGATGGTGCTCTAAACCCCACTGGTCGGACTAAACGAATAAAGATTCGATGGGGCTTGTCCGAAAGGCTCAGGACTCAAGGCGGAGCTCCAAGTGCAAAACTGGATCCAACATTTAAAGGCTGTTATAGTGGCGGATCCATATGTGCACTGCCGTACTCCATGCGCGACCTCACCCAGCTGTTGAAGGGTGGCAGGAGGCACATATTATATGCTCGTCTGCTGGTCGTTCAAGGCTTTCAGTAAGTTCACTGCCTGATCCACTTACTATTTAGTTGTATACTCTAAGAATAAACGTTATCTAATCATGTAGCACAACATCGATAAATTTGCACTCTTTCTCAACCGGAATGGCCACACAATTCAGAATAATGCACTACCTGGCAGTATGCCATGCTTCCTAGCGAATGAAACAGAAGTGCGCTTTTCAGCATTCATCTAGAAGCTATTTTGATCAACAGACTTTGCTAGTTTATTAGCACCCGGCCGCTCGGAGTGTGAGAGATTACAATAGTTATAGCAGATTTGAATATTATGAACATAGACCGAGTATAAAATTGTGCGCAGCAGTGGCTTTTGGAGTGTGTTCATACAAATTTGTCGCCTTAAGAATCAGTTTTCACCGTCGGAGCCAGACTGTACAATCACGTGACTATGAGAGTATAGCAAGAAAAGAGAACGGGTGGTGGAAATCCTCCACATTTGAAGTAATTGCGGCTCGGCAATAATTTATCCAAACCGTCCATACGCTGTCGGGCGCAAAATTTCTCCGGGGCACTAAAGTCTGTTTACGTGCTTTGATGGTGAAGCTTGACCATACGTATTAACAACTGCTTTACTGATACGCTGTTTATTTTCATCTTTTCTAATAAACATCCATACTGGTTGAAAAGCCTGTATAAAACCTGCAGGCGCCTGTACATGCAGTAGGTTTTTTTTGGAACTCAACCTATATTTTTCAAGCCCCATAATGCATTTCGCACACTGTCATGCCATTACAACGTAAAGTGATGTAATACATACTTTGGAGCGTTCGGCAAGGTTACAAAAAAACTGAGAAATGGGGTTCGGTCGGCCCAGAATCCCGGGACGCTCGCCGCCGAGCCTGTACACAAGCAGCCACGTCGGCGGATTGCCTCGAAAGCGCGTCATCCCTATTTCATATTTGCCGGCGCTTTCGAGGCGCTTTTTTTTCAAAGAAAGTGGTACGAGTTTGTGCCGCGCCTCCGCCAGATGGCCCCACGGGTCCGCGACCGAGAGAAGACGCAATGAAACATCCCTTCGCGAGGGGCACGATCAAATGCAGAGCATTTTCCGGGGGCGCACGACGTTAAATAGTTTGCGTTACGTTAATGTTGTTGCACTTGTGCCAACTGCTGACGAGAGAGCGCTCGTCAGCAGTAATTTGAATGAGTCAACGATATAAGGCGCGTTCGTAGAGTCCCATTCTGTGTCGGCTTTGTGGCGCAGTGGGTAGAGCACCATGTACAGTGCGTTCCGCCCGCAGGGTCGAGGGATCGAAACCTGGCGCCGGATAGTAATTTCTTTTTTATATAGTAGGGAGGGGTGCGGTGCGGACTACGGACGTCAACGCGGGTGACATCGTGAGAGACTGAAATGCTCTGCATTTAAAACTGTTTTACCATTTACTTACATACGATTACCGGAAACCATAGTGCCTTAATTCCGAAAAAGCCGGCACCCCCCGAAGGCCTGAAATTATATTTCGTCTGGCATTAGCGCTGTTGTTCATTATTAGGAGCTGGTTTTCCCTTTGTTCGAAGCAATGGCCGATACATAGGCTGGCGGCTCATTGGGGCCCAAGTCCGGATTCGAAGGTAATGGTTGACACCGGCAACTTTTTCTTCCGGAGCGGTATAAACAACTGTTTTTTACTCACGCCTTGAGCTAACCGTATGCGATTTTAATCAATAAGCCCAAGACAGCTGACATACGGAAGTATAATATGCAGAGGATAGAATACGCTGTAAAGAACGGAGGTAGCCTGAAAGCAGTGGGGGTGGGAAAAAATCAGATGTATGTGCTCAAAGACAAGCAAGGCAATGCCATCACAAATAGGGAGAAAATAGTCACAGTAGCCGGGCGTTCTATAGGGATCTGTACAGTAGCCGGGACATCCGGATAATGCCGAACCAGAAAGTAGCTTCAGAGGAGATAGACATCCAACCAGTAACGACCGAAGAAGTAAGGAAGGCTTTAAAAGAAATGAAAGGGGACAAAGCAGCTAATGAGGATCAGATAACAGCAGACCTCTGAAGGATGGCGGAGAAATTCTACTTGAAAAACTGGCAAACCTGTATGCGCAATACATAATGACTGCAAGTGTTCCGGAATCTTGGAAGAACGCGAATATCATCTTAATTCATAAGAAATGTGACACGAAAGACTTGAAAAATTACAGGCTGATAAGCTTACTGTCAGTCGTCTACAAGGTACTTACCAAGGTAATCGCGAACAGAATTTCTGCAACTTTAGATTTCACTCAACCTAAAGAAAAAGCAGGGTTCCATAAAGGTAATCCAGCAATGAACTATATTCACACGATCAATCAGGTGATATACTGAACCACTATATATAGCTTTCATAGATTATGAGAAAGCATTTGACTCGGTCGAAGCCTCAGCAGTCATTCAGGCATTACAGAACCAGGGTGTAGATGAGCATTATGTAAGAATACTACAGGATATCTTCAATGGGGCCACAGCTAAAATCATCCTCCTAAGGAGAGCAGTAAAAAATTTATAAGGAAGGGCGTCCGACAAGGAGACAAATCCCCCAGTGTTATTCACAGCCTGTTTACAAGAAGTATTGAGAACATTTGATTGAGAACAGGTTGGGTAAGGGTTAATAAGAAACCTGAGTATTCATATTGCTGATGACGTTGCCTTTAAAGAAACTCAAAGGAGGAATTGCAAAGCATGCTTACCACACTCGACAAACAGAGTAAACCGTGGGCCTAAAAATTAATATGCAGAAATCTAAAGTAATGAACAATAACCTCTGGTAGCACAGCGGTTTAGATAGGTGGCGAGGCATTGAGGGTAAGCGAATATATCTCTTAGGACAAGTTGTGACCCCGATTCCAACCACGACACAGAGATAATTAGAGGGGTAATAATGGTGTGGAGTTCATACGGCAGACATTCTCAGATAATGAATGACAGCCTACCATTGTCCTGAAGAAAAAAGTGTATGACAGCTGCATCTTACCGGTACTCACCTATGGGGCAGATACTTGGCGGCTCACTAAGAGGCATCAACTTAAATTGAGAACGACTCAGCGGGCAGTGGAGAGGTAGAGGATAGGTGTAGCATTAAGGGACAAGAAGAGAGCGGAGGGGGTCAGGAGCAAACGGGTGTTAAGGACAAAATTATAGAAATTAAGAAGAAAGGCATGGCCGTAGGCAGGGCATGTAGTTGAAGGCAAGATAACCGTTGGTCATTAAGGGTAGCAGAGTGGATCCCTAGAAAAAGCAAGCGTTGCAGGGGGCGGCAGAAAGTTAGATTGGCAGATGAGATCAAGAAGTTTTCGGGGATAAATTGGTCGCAGTTACCACAGGACCGGGGAAAGTGGAGATTAATGGGAGCGGCTTTTGCCCTGTAGTGGGCGTAGATAGGCTGATGATGCTGCAAATTTAAGAATTCTTTATGTTATGATGGAAAGTTACGTACACGCGAAATGTGATACGGACAAGCATAAAACGTCATCCAAGCGCAAAGAAACAGAAGGGAGAGTGAGCCCGAAGGAAGCAGAGGTCAAATGCAGGAATCCATAAGTAAAAGTCACAGAGACGTGTTTTTTAGCAGCGCTGCCTGTGTTCGAGGTAACTGCCAATAGAAACTGAACACTGAACTTTTTGGGCGACCGCAGCGCCAGCCGCGGCCGACCCCCGCATCTCTGGACGGTCACTCCGCGCCAGCCACATTCATAGCTCTCGAACGTGCCTTCGCAAAGGCGTGTAACATCTCTGTATTAGCGCGCTTACCTACAAAATACTGCAACGATGGCAGAAATAAGTGTTGTAGAAGGTAGAAGGCTCAAAATAAGACGGCGCAGACGGAAGAATATCGCCTTCCTGCCGTGCCGTAGGCCGGCACAGTGTGATCATTGCTTTCAAGGCTTTGCATTTCCTCACTTATTATTCTTTTCCCAAAACCTTAGTTACTGCATTGGGGACTGCATAGAAAACAGAGTAAACGAGGGGATTACGTGCTGCTGTGAAATACGGTGAGATATTTATCAGGTTGGTTAGCAGTACGTAAAGATGCATAAGAGCACAGAATATATGTTCACAACCAGGACGCTCGAACGCAGTTAACGAGATGGTAGTTTATCACCCAGAGGTTCCACTCTATATTACGTTTATTGAAGCAAAGCTTTCTAGCTCTAGTGTGGGAAAAAAATCCCAACGCGGCGGAGGCGCCGGCGTAGGGGAGGATCGGGAGGATCAGAGGGTTTCACTCACGGAGCCCACTGTAGATTGCGCCGCGAATTTACCTAGAGTTCCCCGCGCGTAAGTGCCAGCGCGCCGTCGGTGGCATCGGCGGTACGGGTTTGTCGTCGGGTTTAGCAACTGTTGTTTTGGGACTGTTTTGGTGCAGCTTCGCCTCCATGCGCACTGCCTTCGCACGGCTTGATTAACTTGTTTGACAGCAGCGCCAGGGTAACCCGCACCCGACGAAATTAAATGGGTACGGCAAGCATACGTTAAGGATTGTTTGCAGGGCGGGAAAACAAATGTGGCAAACTACATACCTACACCTGGCCGCTGGGAAAAACGCTCCCTCTTGCGCACTGCTTCTCAAGTTTTCTCCATTTTCTAAAGTGGTGAATTCTAATTTGTTGTGTTTTAAGAGGTATTACAAACTGAAAAGTAGCAACCAGTTTGTAATAAATAGCGATTAAAAATTATCAACTGACTAAAGTAACAGGTTAAAATCGGTATAAAGGGAAATCACTAAGCTCACATGCCGAATTGTTTCGGCGTTTGCGCTTGTGTCGCGCGTGGTGTAGCCCCGAGTAGCACATCAGGATGGCTGGGTTTACGCCTGCTCATTTCTTCTAAAGACGATCTCCGTTTTTTTTTCCGGACTCACGGCCGGGCTACAGCGGCGCATCCGTTGCTCTAGCCCGGCCGTGTCCGACACTGATGCTGTGGTTCGGGACGACACCCCCGCGAATTCCAGGTAACCGCTGGCAGAATATCTGGTTTCACTCTTTGTAGAGCCGCGTGTGTGTATTCCAGTGACGTCGCATGGGCAATTGTAAATGGGTGTCGTATAAAGCTTTGCTTTCCAACCACCTTCACAGCATTATTGGAGCCAATTTTTTTTTTATGTGCTTTTCGCCGTATTTTTATGCAACAACCACATGGGGGTATTTTTTTGGCCTTGACGTTTATAAATACTTCTTCAGCTATTGAATATCATATGATATCATTCGCTTTTTTTTGCAAAACAATCCATGCAAGACTGTGGCCTTATCTATTGAACGGATAAGAAAACTACCGATAACATCACCTTCAATAAAAAATTGCATATACGCGAAACGCGAGACCAAACCTTCACGTTCAGACTATATTTTTGTTCAAAATAAAGCTTTTGCAGCTAATTTAAGCTAATCAAAGTGATACAATTACTTTCTGATAGAGCTCTCACGCCAGAGCCGTTAGTGTAGAGCTTTACTGTCGCCAAATATGAATATTTAAAAATATTTTCAATATGCTAATTGCGTCTCCTGCTCGCCCCTCGCTCCCCCCTTTCCGACATCCTCATCCCAATCAAAGTTCTTCGATAGCCTTCTCAGGAAGATTTGCTTTTTTTTCGTTGTGTATTTTTATACATCTAGCATACTGGCCAGTTGCACCAAGAAACCCGAAATTCTAAAGTTATTGCCAAGGCCAAGGAGCCAACATAGACAAAAAGCTGTGTGTCTTTCTATATCCGTCAGTCAGAAGCGAACAAAACGACCTCAAAAGAAGATGATCGGTGTGCCTGATACCCTTTTTATGTAATGCTGAATTGGTAGAATTTCAGAATTAAATATCACAGACCCTCGATAATAATACACAAGTAGATGCAATCTTTCTAGTTTTTCAGAAAGGCTTTTGATACTCTACCTCATAACCTTCTGGACAATAAACTTCGTCCTAAAAATTTACCGTAAGATTTATACTGGATACGTGACTACCTAGATGGCCGTGAGCAAAGTGTGCTTTTGAATAGTAGCAAATCTAGCTCTGTTGCGCTGAGGTCGGGCGTACCCCAATGATGCGTACTAGGACCATTATTGCTCTTAATCTATATACATGATATAACAGAAAACATTAGGTCCGAAATCAAGCTGTTTCCGGACGACTGTGTTATTTATTGGCACATAAATTCACTAAGCGACCTATACACGCTACAAAAAGACCTGGAAACGGTAGCTTGGTGGCGCGATGGAGGGGGAATGAGCCTAAATATTGAGATTTTTAATCATCTCCGGTTTTTCACGAAAATCAGTTATAACCGAAGCAGGATATAAAATAAAAACAATAATCAGTAGCGTCACGGAATACGAATACTTACGTGCTTTCTTACCTCAGTCACTGAAGTGCATTAAGCATGTAAAGTACATAAATACTTTAACAACCATCGAAAAAAGTGAAAGAAACATTGTATTTTATGCATGTCTGATCTATACTTGATTATGCATGTGCAGTGGGGGGACCACACCAAGAGTATCTCATAAAAAATTTTAGAAGCTGCAAAACCAGTCAGCGCGTTTTTTTACTAATAGTCACGACCCTTTTGCTAGCATCTTGGCGATTAAAGCTACCTGGCTGGGAAAACCACTGCAGTCAGTCGTAAAAAAGAAATTAGAATTTTCCTACATCATTTACTACACGTCACACTCGAATTGACAAAAAAAAAGTATCTCCTCGAGCTAACCTACATATCACGGCGTCATGATAATTCACAAAAGTACTGAAGTATTAATACAGAACAAACATTTTTGCTAAATCTTTTTTTAAAGGGAAAACAATACGGACTGGATTATGTTGTCAGAGGAATTTTTAACCTCAGAACAACCATCTATTTTTCTCCCGTTTATGATCAATGTGGTGTTTTTTTTTAAACAGATATCATTTAGTGTTTTGAAAAGCGTGTGAATGCATAAATGTATTTGTCTCCTCTGCTTTATACATGTTACATGTCCCCCCCAACAAAAGTGCCCTCGTGGTGATGTAGGTGTTCTGTAAATAAATAAATAAAAAATAAGATCATCTACCCTATCCGTTTCAGTTTGATTCGTTCATGTGCTCTCCTATCGAGTAGAAACGATTTTTAGGTCAACAATCATTCGTTGAGGTTTGCGCCTAACGTCGGCTAATTCACTACGCGGAAGATTTTTCCGATCAAGAATTTTAGACAACAGTTCCTGGTTTGTAGGGCCGGTATTCAGCTCAACATCCTGGCAGAGCCATCACCGGATCACAAGAAAACAATCATACCCAAAAAACCAGCACTTCCGTGGGCAAAACAGGACTACAAGGCAACGACAGCCACTTATAACAGAGCTATGAAATGACACAAACCTGCACGAAAAACAAGAATGGCTTGGTCAGAGCCACGCTTGCGCAAATCCTACCGTGCCCTCTGAAGGTAAAGTGCTCAGGCCGCTGCCAAGGTTCATATAAATGGTAGCGAAGCTTCGGGCGAAAAGCGGTTCAGAACCTATTGCCAGCGACATCAGCGTGGGGGCTTATGGGAGTGGCGATTGAAGCGCGACTAGGTGAGGAGGGAACAAACACTAGTAACAAAAAACCAAGTTTTGTTCAACCCAAAAAAACAACATTTATATTTACGAAAGATATTTATTTCTGAATCACATTTATTTAGCACAATATGCAAAATAATTTATGATAATGCTGTTCATTCTCAAAAATCTTTTTTGTAGCGCCATCTGAAGAATGGCACATGTCATTGTGTGATGCAGTCCTTGTAGTGTTCGGAAAGGCGCTCCTAAAGTTCGTCTGCTAGGAAACGCTCCTCGCGTGTTTTTGTGGTGCGCATTTGCATTCGTTTTTCCTTGTTAATTTGGTGTGCACTTAATTTTGCTTGCGTGGAGTTGCGAGGTGCGTTGTATCGTCGGTGAAACGTTTAGTACCGTGCCCCGGGGGGCACGGTGAACTACGGGACGATGCTGCAACGGTTGGGCCCGGGGCGCTTTCCTCGGTACCTACGGAAACGTTGT
>CM023449.1:183949020-184091534 GCA_013339765.2 Haemaphysalis longicornis | reverse complement strand
AGTCATACAGGTGCAGAGCGAGAAATAACTTTATTGAGCATAGAGCTCTATCGGGGTGTAACAAATATGAAGTAGTAAGAGGAATGTAAACAGGAGTAATGGTTCCTGGTCTCACGCTGGCGAATGCTGTACTCTGCTTAAAATCAGACGTTCTATCGGGCCTTGAAGTAAACCAGAGAACGGTAGGACGTTTGGCCTTAGGCGCGCATGGAAAAACAACTAACGAAGCAGTTCAGGGAGATATGGGCTGGGCGTCGTTTGAAGTTAGAGAAGCACAGAGTAAAATATGCTTTGAGATGAGGTTGAAGGCAATGAATCAACGAAGATGGGCAGCTAAAGTTTTTAGGTACCTATACTTGAAAAGCGTGGACACGCAGTGGTTAAGAAAGACTAGAAGGCTAACGATGAAATACGAAAAGAACAGTGAAGAATCCATAACAGCCAAGGTAACCAAAAAAGAGGCAAGACAGATTGAAACGAATAAATGGAGGGAAAACATGGAAGCTAAAACATCGTTAGAGATGTACAGGGCTGAGACATTGAACATCAGAAAGGTAAATTTATACGATAATTCCTAGGACAGGGCTTTGCTTTTTGAGGCTAAAGCAGGTTGACTGCGTACTAAGAGTTTTGTGGGGAAGTACTCACAAAGTGATGGGGTATGCGTGGTCTGCGGAAAAGAAACAAACTATGCGGCACATAAAGTATCCATAGAAATCTACATGAAAGGAATATTGGACTTCCAGAAGCCCTAGAATTTAAGGTATCACAGAGGAATTTAACTTCGAGGCTGTCGAGGCGACGAAAAGAAGATTAGAATGCTGGTGGACGAAAAGCAGAGAGGGGAATATTGCCTAGGACAGTTACCACCTGTAATAGGAAAAAAAGTATTTTGTGCCTAATAAGCTTTTTGTGCCTGCCCTAAGCAGCGCTAGTATTACACCAAGAGTGTAAAACATGGCCATATTAGTCCTTTTTGGTAAGGTGACATGTCATCACCCCGCTTTAAAGGGGAAACCAATAGCAATCATCATCATCAACGGAAGAGGCTGGTGATCCTAGACGTCGGCCAAGAGCCCTTGGGCTCTAGCAGCGTCCTCGGCCAGCTGGATGGCCCAGACTTGATCCGCTGGGTCAGAGCTGAGCGACACGGTGCAGTATAAATTTTGACTAATGACTAATACTGCGTATTAAAGGCAGATATCCACCTATTTGTTTACATGAGGTGTCAACCCATTGAAAGGGAGAATCGCATGCCTCGTACTTTGTACCTGTCACTACCGGGCACTATCGCTGCTAACAGATTTTTGACTCTCTAGGAAATCGCCGAGAAAACAGCGATTTCTAGTGTCTAGTGCTTGGCGCTAAGCAGTCGTGGCTGTCGGAATGGAAATTTTTCTTTATGTGGACTTTTTTGGTTAAACATTTCACTTCCGACTGGAGTACGTGTATTCATTCATTGTAAGGTAAGCGTTGTCAATACCCTTCCAAAAATAAGCGAAGGTTGTTCTTCTGATGTGCAAAATTTATTCATTTTCTTCATCGTAAAATCGTTATTTCGTCCTGAACATTAAAATGAACTTTAAAAGAAATAAGAGTGTAATAAAATGATTAGAGCGAGTACTTTTTATGCTAAAGTGTGACTGCACAAAAGACGAAATGACGTTCACCGGCATTGTTATATAGACCACAGCCTTCCAGGAAACACTACTATACGACACCTCAACAGGCACTAACTACAAATATTTTGGAAGGTTACAGCAGCATGCCCACGTGGAAAGCGGGAGGCACAAAATCGGGAAGTTGGACGTTGTTGAGAATGGCGGAGAGGTTACAAAACGGCCGGACTGCCCACAAGTCACCGTCATGTGGAAGAACGTCGGTTTTTCCATCCAGACTGGTAAAGGTAAAGTAAATTATGTTTCATTAGGAGCTTGTTATTATAAAATTAAAGAAAAGCTGCTAAATTCATAATTTTAACGGATGTGCTAGCACAATTACGTTTTAAATTTAAAATATGCTTCTAACGAATCTGCAGAAACTCGGAGAATTGTCTAGTAATGCATAGCATTCTGACGCAGCTTGTCTGAAGTGTGAATTCTTGGCAGCCAGTTTTTTTTTTGGTTTTTCTTAATCCTGTCCAACCAATTATCTGCATTTTCGCTATTGCAACGATTACAGGTGTTGCTTGCGCCAAATCTGCGTAATTGTGGAAATGCAGGACGTTATATGGTTCACCATTTTTCGTAATTTTTAATATCTTTTTTGTTTTTAGTTTTTCAAAGTTTTGTTCGGGCAATTATTTCCATTTACGCTATTATAACGATTACGGGTAGAACGTTCGCGAAATATGCATTATAGTGTAAATGCCGCGCGTTATACGGTTCGCCACTTTCCGTACTTTTTAGTTTTTTATGTTTCAGTTTTTAGAAATTTCCTTCGACCACTTACCTCGATTTACGCTATTATAACAATTACAGGTGTAACTTTTGTGGAAATGCAGGGTGTTGCATGGTTTTGTCTGTGGGGGCATTCGGCAAGGAATGCTACGCATTAGAACATCGCGCCATACTGGATCACTGATATGTCTCCTTTTTTTGTGCAGTTTTTTTTTATTTCAAAAACGACACCAAGCAATCAGTTTATCAGTGCATAAATCAAGCTTTTTTTATTTAACACGACACATGGTTCTTCATGGTGGGCAAAATATGTGGTGTAATGTGCAAGCAAGCTTAGATATTAGTTCGGATATCCTGCAATGTGAGCATATAAGGCCTAAACATTATTTTAACAATGAACGTACGAATTTATTAGTTTTGTTCTTTTGATTGCTGTTCGTATTGCAACTTTCCCAATTTTAACTCACATTAGTGAATGGAAAGTTTGACGTGTAGAGCGAGGTATCTATTCGTAGTGTAGTCGCAGGCGTCAGACCATTACTCTACACACCGGCAACGCGCTAATTTTTAAGTGCGAATGCACTTCTTAAGCGACCCTGAACCTGCGTCCACCGGCGATGTCCGCATAGCATACCCACGTGGGGGATTGGCCAGGAATCTCCTCGTCTTCCTTGGCTACGGGGGGAGATGGGCGCGCACTGCCTGGCCGCTGACATGGCACATACCCACGTGGGGGATTGGCCAGGAATCGGGCGTGAGAAGGGCTAATGCACCCGCTTAAAGGAGTACTGACACGAAATTTCAAAGCTGAGATCCGCTCTAGCAATCAAGTACAACGACAACACAAATAGGGGTCTTTGAATAAATGCATCTTTCTTTCTTTGTAGTTGTGTGTGTGTGTGTGTGATCTCTCTTTCGCGAACATCACCGGACCGCGCAAATTCAACTCGTGCATTCGCACTTTCACATTCTTCCCCTCGGGGAAATGCGGGGAATTTTTTAACCTTTATTTACGACATTGTTTTTACTTCACACTTCAAGGCAGTGCTTTTAATTTCCACGTGATGACGTTTAGCTGCCGACCCTTTTCTGCGAACCGTAAAATTTGTGCGATGACGACGCTGCCCTTCTCGGCCCGCACCTTTCTCGCAGGACTAATCAATAAAGGTCATTTCTCTCTCTCTCTTCTCGGGCGAGCGCTCATTGCCATTTCGGCCGACACGAGAGAACCGCTGCTGCGCAGGTTCAGAAGGTCTCAAAGTGGGTGAAACTGGGTTTACATTTTTGAAAGACGATAGCCTTTCTTGGGCTACTAAATGTTGAAATTTTGGTCTTTCTGCCTCTCTATCTGTGACTCGATTCAGCCATCCGGCCAAAGTGAAGCGAAAGCTGCGCAATAGTCTTATATACTCACTGTCAAATCTAGACATCAAATTCCGGTGTCAATTTATTTATTTATTTATTTATTTATTTATTTATTTATTTATTTATTTATTTATTTATTTATTTATTTTTTGTAGATACTGCGATCTCGTAACGAGACCTTAGCAGGGTGGGTTACATCTTTGTAACAAGTACATAACATGACACAAAGTTATACAGAAACATAGTCGATGGCAGGTAATAGAAACAAAAGACAACAACAACAATAAAAGCAAGTGCGACTCGAATAAAGATAATGAACTTAGTGAGACAACATCATTCGCCAGGTCATTCCAGTCTACAATGGTACGTGTGAAAAAAGAATATTTAAAACAGTTATTTCGCGGAACAAGTGGTGTAATCATAAGGGAGTGCCGTTTCCTGGTAGCATAACCTCAAGAAAAGGATAAAATGTGCGACGTATCTACACGGTAGTGCCCTTTGACTAACTGAAAAAGAAATTTTAAGCCACAGATGCGATGTTCATACTCGTCAACATTGTCGAACAAGAACAAGAATTATGCAAATATAAGGCATCAAATAATTACATAAGTGACATTTGCAGTGTTCCTTTGTTATAAATTCATGGATGTTGGTTTCTGCGATAGCAAATGAAATACTACATCAACGGCAGAAAACCGTCACCTACTGTTGCCAGCACTACCTCCTGGCGGCATTTAAGAAATCAAACGGCAATAGCAACGAAACGCTCTGATTGATAGTTTTCACGTTCCACTTGAAACCCTCGTGGAGTAGGGCACCGTGGTTGTATAAACGTAGCAGTGTGGTGCCTCGATCTACCCGCGTCTCCGCCGTACGGCAGCGCAAGCATCGAGGCACCCGACTTGGAGCAGTGGAACGCGGTAAATTTAAATTGACCAAACGTCTAGCCTGATATCTAGGGAGGAACGAGACGCGAGAGGAACAGCACGAGAGGTTAGAAGGAAAAAGAAGGGACAGCATGTACTTGGCAAGGGCGCCAGTCGACCAACGTCTTCCGTAGACATTTACAACGAGCGGAGCAGATATGCGGCCATTTTTTGTCCTCCAGCCTCCTCGTGGGCCCTGACGTTGCCAGTGATGTTTAGTGGCTTGGTATCAATGCTATTTTACTGATGCGCGATGTTTTCTCAGACGCATAACATCGAATTATGAATACGCATAAAAAACTTGCTGCACTGTTCGCAGAATGCTCAACGACTCTGAAAGAGCCCACGGCCTGGAAAAATGCTAACATAATTCTGATTACCAAGACGGGAGATTCCAGCTGTTTACGAGCGTAACAGTTAATCCCACAAGTGACAGCATAGATTCCCAACAACCCGAAGAGCAGACTGGGTTTAGAAAAGGATACTTAACTGTGGATCAAATCCATGCCGCCAATCAAGTTATCGAAAAATCCACAGAGCACACCAAACCTATTCACATGGCATTTATAGCCTATGAAAAAGCGCTTTATTCAGTGTACCGCAGCACTACTGAAGCATTACAAGACCAGGGAATCAGGGAGACCTACATAAGATTCCTAGGTGGCATATATAAGGGATGTACTGGCAGGATCATCCTTCACAAGAAACGCGACAAATTGCCGATCCGAAAGGGCGTACGACAAGGATACTATGTCGCCAAAAATGTTCACAGCATGTCTGGAGGAAGTATTCAGGAAGCCTGACTGGTGAACACAGGGTTACGGATAAATGGAGAATACTTGAATCATTTAAAGCTTGCATACGACATACTCTTACTAAGTGAGTCTGCAGAACACCTCCAAAAAAATGCTTGAGGTACTACAAACAGAAAGCATGGCCGTGGGCTTAAAGATACAAACGAATAAATGTAAATGACGATAAATAATCCAGCCAGAAGCGCCCCCACCAGCATATGTAACGGAACTCTACAACAAGTAGAACAATATAACTACCTCGGACAGATTTTCCGTGCTGACTACAACCACGACCCAGATATCCGGCGCTTAATAGGTATGGACTGAGGAGCACTCGTCAGGCACTCCCAAATGAGGGAAAGTGAGCTACCTCTATCACTCAAAAGAACAATATACAACCAATGCCTACTGCCGGTGATGATATCTGGATCGGAAGCTTGGTGCCTTACTAAACAAATGGAAAGAAAACTTCGTGGATCATATCGTTCCATGGATCAATTGGCCATGGAACGAATAAATATGGGAGTAATACTTAGGGACAGGAAACGAGCTTGCTCAATCAGGGGAACAAACTCAGCAGATCATAGCATAGTTCATATAAAAAACAGAAATGTACTTGGGCTAGCCATGTAGTGAGGTCAAATGAGAACTGGTGGATTACCAGGGTGGCAGAGTGAATGCCGACAGACGGGTCTAGACGGAGGGCGAAGCCTATAACTCGACGGGGGGGCGAAATAAGGAAGTACTGAGGCAAAGAATGGACTCCAGGACGGCAGGACAGGAGTGGTTGGAGGTCATTGGAGAGGCCTTCGTCCTGCAGTGGACCCAAGTAGACCGTTGATGATGATGATGATGATGATCACAATGTACATTTTACTACTACTTTTGTATTGCGCGAAATTGTAGTTACCGCTAGGCTGTCGGATTTCTCTTGCTAGGATTGCTGCGGTCCTGTTAAGAGCCCACTTCTGAAATGCTGCAGTGTAATGAAGGGGTCGGGAGGCGTGTCAAACTTGCCTGTTTTTGTGCAGCCCGGAGCAGTTACCTGTAAAACATTTGTCATTTCATAAATCTATGTCACGAAACAAAAAAGGTTTGTGGAGCAGCAATTATTACTGAAATTTGATATGCTAGAACACTCCAAAACAACAGAAATGCACCAACACCTGCTCAATTCAAAACGGTTTTAGTCTGCTCGAATGTTTTCACTGGCTAAGTGTGGTCACAAAGTAAGAGTAGGTTTTCTCTCGAATTACTCTAAAACATTGTCGTGCAAGTTTTCCGTAAAATTTTCCTGGGCGCGGTAGGCTTCACAAGTGTCCCTTTTAATCTTTGCAGGGAAGAAAAAAGTGCTTTCTCGGCTTTACGGAAAAGCTGCTCCTGGAACCCTGACGGCTGTCATGGGACCATCGGGAGCTGGGAAAACCACTCTGCTACACATTCTGTCCGGCCACTTGTGAGACTATCTTTTCATTGCTCGCGCCGTTGACCTCCTTTCTCAGAATCCAGGAAAGCGTAAAAGAAGTTTAGCTCGGATCCTTACCATCCAACTTCATAGTATAGGATGCATATTGTGCAAACGACTCTTGCCAGAAAAGGCAACTTTACTCTTGCTTGAAAGCAGGCATGAGGATGCTGCCATTGGGCTCGTTGTTACGTCAAAAGAGTGGACAGCACTCAGCGAAATTTCGTCGGCGGCATGAAGGGCAATAAATCAGGTTGTTCTGTTCATAATGAAAAACACTTTCTTTACAAGTCGTCTGCTGAACCTTGTACCGTATGCATCATGTTTTACCTCGGGACTTTTGTATTCTTGAGCTACGTTTTGGGCTTATTATAGCAAAGTTCCTCCAGTGTTCAACGCAAGAGGGCGTCTGAAAACACGTAGAAGACATGCTTCTTGGCCTAGAAGTGGATTATTTTTACGAAGCCCATGGGGGCACAAACTATTTTGGAGGTATCAGAATGTGTGAGCATCACTTATCGGCGAAATATGTAGGTGAATTAAGCAGCAAGCTCGTTGATTGGCTGGCGCCTTTTTAACAGTATCGCGTAACCAATCTGTGGGATTGGATAAGTCTCATTGTGATCTCATTGTTGAAGATGGCTAAGAATTAAGACTAAGGCCCAGTTGATTTTCACTTTCGCCTTCTTCATCGGCTTCTTCTTCTCACCTAAACTATACTACAGCCCTCTGATAATAACCACTGATATGGCTGTATTCAGCATTAGGAGAGGTAATCTAAGTTTTGAGACTAACGCCGTAATAAGTAACTTCGAACCCGCCGTGCGTCAAGCTGCGAGCACCGGTTAACGACGCTAGGCTTAACTTTTAGTAGGCGCCTACCACCGTCCCCCTTCCCTAGAACGCGTAAGCAGTTCGGCGGCCGGAGCGTACCCCCGTTCGGAGCCTCATGACCCCTTCCACCTGATCGGAACGTCAGTCCGGCGCATACCCACTTTTGCGACCAGGTGAGAAGTCGCAGAAAATGCGGATATTAAGCCCACCATATCACTGCGTTCCAACCAACGGCAATTCGCCTTTGCATATAATAGCAGTTTTGCGCCATTGTTCTCGTAACGCACAGCCGACCGAAACTTTCACCGACTTTTTGGTTGCGTGGATGTGTGAATAACGCAATATTCACCACATGAACCAGGTACTGCTTGAGATATCCTCTCGCATCCAAGACGTGTCTGCTTCCAAATCGCCTTCGGAACCGAGCGTCGGCTCTCCTTTAGCGTGCGGTTTTAAAATTATGACTAAAGCATTACGTGCACCATGTTCGGAAAGACCCGGCATTCCGAGCAGCGAATGACCCCAATATTTTATGCCCCTTGAACTAAAAAAAACAACGGTGGCACGAATGGGAATGGCACCCAGGGAGACTTGGTGGCACGCCCGTGCCTTAGCTGCTATGGTACAGCTAACCCACGCTAAACACGCGTGTGTTTTCCATGTTCACTGGTATCTGGGTATTGCTTTGGAGGTGAAAACATTGTAACTTCTCCTGGCGATGCTTTACTGCGACCTCGTTCCTGTGTCATTCTGGTTTCATGGCACATGCATTATGCATTCTACATTCTCAGTACGGAGTTCCGAGTGTTTTTGTGGCTGGTCACAAAACCTTTTAAAGCTTAGAACACACTCCCTAAAGGTCATTTGTTTCGGCGCCAACATCCTGACCTACAATTCCCACATACCCACTCGGTGAGGTTGTCCTGTGAATAGTACAAAAGCCTTATGAGGGCTTGTGGCAGATTCACCATTTCCCCTTCCCATGATGCTTTTGCATTCAACGCACAGAAGCAGGCTTAGGTGAGTCCAGTAATTTTTAGGCCGTGCTAAGCTCTTGTTGCTACCAACAAAACAAGAAAAGAGATACAGAGGAAATTAACTCGTAGACGTGTGCGCCATAACCGCCCAATTTCTCCACCAGGTACGTAGAGCGATAACATTTTAAGCCCGCGGAACTAACCTTGCGTGACACGGTATTCTACGCTTATCCATAATGCTAAGGAAGTGCATCGGGTGCTGGAAAATGATATCTATTTGCAATACGCAGAAAGGAGCAATACTGCCATTAATAAAGGTTCTTTTCCCGACGACCATTACCCTGATTGTGGGACACTGCAAAATAAGAGTGCCATTTTGGGCTGGCTTCGGTCAGCTGTTACATCACTGAAGTGTCCCGAGATGGAAGCGTGTGCCTTACGCGCGGGCTCTAAACTCTCCACTTCACAAAAATGCAAAAAGGAGTCTGATTACTTCCATTGTCGAAATTCAGTAAAAGGGGCAATAGAACGCATATGGTAGGGGCTATTATAAGCACAATCGCAATTAGCCTACGGCGATGCTTGCGAACGATAACAATAGTACGTCAGTGCATATGATGTTACTTGGTGCATTTCACAGTGACAAGGGCTACGAAGGCGAGGTCCAGGTCAACGGCTACGTGCGAGACAGCAAGCTGTTCAATATGCAGAGCTGTTACGTCATGCAAGACGACTGCTTGCTGCAGTACCTGACAGTGAGGGAAGCCCTCATCATGAGCGCTGAGCTTCGCCTCCCAACCCTTGAACAGCAAGAATTGATAAAACTTGTGAGTCTGCTAACTGTTCCATGTACATGCGCGATGGCACCGGGACAGGGCTGCGGGGGTGTCCATCTAATTACAGGTTCAGCACACGCTAAAAACACCGGAAACGTGTGCCCGATAAAAGTAGGCTCCACTAATGGTTCTTAGGTGTGTGTGTGTGGTGCGTGTGTGCGTGTGTGCGTGCGTGCGTGCGTGCGTGCGTGTGTGTGTGTGTGTGTGCGTGTGCGTGTGCGTGTGCGTGTGCGTGTGCGTGTGCGTGTGCGTGTGTGTGTGTGTGTGTGTGTGTGTGTGCGCGCGTGCGTGCGTGCGTGCGTGCATCAGTTCGTGCATGCCTGCGCGTGCATGCGTTCGTTCGTGCGTGCGTGCGTGTGTGTATGTGCGTGTGCGCGTGAGTGTGTGCGTGTGTGCGTGAGTTCATTGAACAACTGATTGTAGGGTTCAACGCGCCGACGCAACGCAGGCGATGAGGCGCGCCGGAGTGGAGGGCTCGGGATTAATTTTGACCACATGGGGATCTTTAACATGCGCCGAAATCTCGTACACACAGGCGTTTTTGCTTTTCGCCTCGATCAAGACAGCGGCCGCCTCGGCTGGGAATTGAACCCGCGTCCTCGTGCACAATAGCACAACGCCTTAGCCACTGAGCCACCGTGTCGGGTAGCTCAGTGGCTAAGGCGTTGTGCTGTGTGCGTGCGTGTGCGTGTGAGTGTGTGTCGTGTGCGTGTGAACGCGTGTTTGTTCTCGGTAGGGGATGCATAGGCACCTAGTTACTTATCTTGCTTATGCGTATTGCTCGGTACCTACTGCTGGACCCCAACCGGGTTCTGGAACCAGTTATGCTACTTTTCTTAACCGTTACCCGAAGTCCACGGTATATTATTGAAAGGCAGTGATAATAAGAGGAGAACCGATGTTCAAAATATTCTTGAGTGTGGGGCTCGTAGATACTGGATTTTTATGTTATAAAGTCCCATTACTTGCTATGTTTGCTGTAGATCTCTGCGCTGTTGCGTGCAGGTAGCCGACACAATCTCTGGATGGGGGCTGGGCGACTGCGCAGACACTCTGACGCATCGTCTTTCGGGTGGAGAAAAAAGACGCCTGGCAATATCTCAAGAACTCATCAGCAGAGCTCCAGTTAATGTTTCTGGACGAGCCGACAAGGTTAGTTTGGCTTGTACTAATGCTATATTTTCTAGTTCGTTTTAGCATTGGGAGAGAACGTGAAGGATGTTTAAGAATAGTTTGTTCCAGAACTCAAGCCTAGGCGTAAACTTTGGCTAGTTTTAACGAACTGTGAACTTTGAAAAAACGTAGCGTCCTGCAAAAAACGTTGTGGAGTTTACACCAATAACAGGTTGTTATACAGCACACCCTGACATGCGAAAGTCGTGTTGGTTTATTCGAGCTTTTTAGGAAAAAACTATGCACATAGCATTGTGATGAAAGTGTCGAATTGGAGGCCAGGTGACCTCAATATTCCAATTCCTACGTTACCTATTAAACCTATAACGTAAACACTTGACTAATAAAAATAATCAGAACTAATTTCTCAGATATACAAACGCTGGTTTTCCACTGTACACCAGGACAAATAATATTCAGGCAGATTCGATTTCTCTAGAACACTGCATCACCACTGAAGTCATAGTCAAAGTTACTTTAAAAACCATGTAAGCCGTTAATGTACCGTAGGTATTGGCCGTTCGAGTAGCTTTTATCGCGAGTAGTACTGTAGGTATTACTAGCGAACAAAAGCTACTAGTACCATATTACTAACATTAAATAAAAGAAAATAAAGGCAACTGATAAGAAAGAAGAATTTGTGATCGATTCCTTGCGGCCAGTCAGAAAGGAATTGCCATAAGGCATCGTGGTGCTTCTGGCCATCAAAGCTGTAGAGGACAAATAAAAATTATAGTTCATGACTGGGATGACCATCTTGCGCGTGATATCGTCAGTGAGAATAGTCAATGACTGATACTTTACATCGGAATCCTTCGAAATAGCGGATAAGGTAGTATACCTCTACGCGGGAGAGGGGAGAGCAAGCAGGTGTTATTTTAGTACGACCAGTAAAATAACCGCGACCCTCTGCACGGGTTCAAGTAAAATCAATATAACTTGTACATGCCTGCAGGCTGTTGTCTCCTGGGGGATAGCACGCGTAACCGCGGTCTAGCGACCCTCCATCGGATGCGCAATTCAGCTAGTATTTTTCTTACTTTTATAGTGTTTAGCAGCTGACTGCCCCGTCTTCCCGCAAAATCCCAGGTGTCTTCCAGCTTCTTCACTACCTTGCGGCATCTATGGAAAGATGCCCTTTTGGGGATGTCACATCACGATTGGTTCATGTTGCTGGTGCGTTGCTTGGAGGGCTTCGGTCTTGTCGGGTGCGCCTCGCGGCGTGCTGTCCTCGCGGTGTTAAGGGGCATGTCAGGGCTAGGCCGGGGTGTCGGGGGCTGCACGCGCATCGTGGGTCCTGTCCTCCGTGTCCCCCCGTTAAGTCGTGGGATGGTTCGCATAATGTTGCTGTAAGCAACTTCACCTCCAGCAGCCGCTGCTTCTAGTTTCCCCTATGCGGGATGACGGAACTTTCACGCGCAAACTGAGTGGCAACGCGGTGACTTGGCCATCCGTACGGATGTGGTGACACAGAATGGTTGAAGCGCGTTGGTCCACGGCTGGTCTGCGACAGGTAATCCTTGATTGCATACGGTTGCTCACCGGGCGAAGGACACCGGGGTGGCAACGAAAAAGCGTCGCATTCCGAGTCGCTTGTAGGGGCACAGACGGCAGGTGTGGGTGGCTTCCCCTCAGTAGTAGCACAATGGACGGCGGGTTACTGTGAATGGTGGTGCGAGAAGATTTGTTTAAGAGAAGTGGTGAAAGGACCAGGACGGCGAGTGGCAGCGGTGTAGGCCATCGCTTGCGGCTCAGGATGTCATTACGCTAGCGTGAAAGTTCCCAGTGCTTGCTGCACGTTTTCACTTAGCGTCGGTGAGACAAACGACTCGGGGTGCGGCGTTAAAAAACATTTACTAAAATTGTGACGAAGTAACGCATGGATTGTCTTCCTTAGGGTGTCTGTAGTGGCCCCAGCGACATCGTCAGAGCTCGCAGCAAACGCGTTTGCTTGGCGGTGGTACTACCTCAAGCACATGATGAGTGTTATCTATTGTGCTAGCCTATGACACCAATTTGGCTCCGGTATGCGGAGGACCACGAACTAATCCAGTGAAAAAGTTCTTACTTCCTACCACGCATTTAGAGGAGCAGTTTATCTTATGGTCGGCTCTCCGGAAGTCCATCTACATTTCTTCAACGAACACGACAACACCCTTGTTATAGCGTGCTGCGTGCACACAGTAAGAACTCGGCCCCCTCTCTCCGCGCAACGTGAGTTAATGCCATTAAAAATTTCGCCTTAAATTCCACCCACTATGTAATAGAGATGTCACGGTTCTCAAACCAAATTCGACCCGAAACTTTCATCTAGAAAAACAGATGCCGGCGCGTTTTTTTTAGTGGTCCTGACCGGTTGATATTTCGGACGCGCCCAACGTGTCCCAACAACTCTTCCGGATCTCCAATAAGAAATTTCCGAAATGAAACCGCTTCCTGGGACTGCTACAGAACTGCAGGGAAAGTTGTTTCGTTTACCACGTAATCGATAAAGGCGTCGTCTTTAATTTCCCCAAAAGAAGTCCAAACTAAATTTAAAGATAATTTAACAAAACTTGTTGGGGGGCTTGTTGGTTCATGATTCTTAGAAATATGTTTAGCGCAAACAACCCTAGACAGCACACAAGAGAGGAGACGGGACCGGCGCTATCCCGTCTCCTGTTCCGCCTGTCCCGTCTTCTCTCTTGTGTGCTGTCTTTGGTTGTTTGCGCTAAACATATTTTTATAAATAAAGACTTTCCTACCGGCGGATGGCATGACTTGTACTTGCTTGGTGACTGGCGGGGGGTTTAGAGTGCATGTAGCCAGCACTTTCACCACATGCCTCGCTGGGAAGAAGGAACCCAGGCACTTGAAAAATTTGTCTTTATTGGAGCGACTTCGTACCCCGCACTTAAAAGCAAGAAAACACTAGCGGCGAAGAATCGCTCAAAAAATTGACATGCACAGGTGAGAGTCGGCGAATCGAACGCTGCGGCGTTGGCCCTGCGCAGATTTATCAGATGACTCTTTTTATTTATTTATCATAGTACCCACAGTGCCTTTTCGAGGCATTACAATGGGGGGGGGGGGCAGAGAAAGTAGAAATTTGTACAAAATGCAGGCAAAATAGAAATATCATTTAAAGCACAATGACAAGCCAAAACCCGGCATGCTCAACGAAGATACACTACGAAGAACACGAAAATACATCATTAGACGTAATTGTCACGACATTTTTGGGTAACTTATTCCATTCGCTAATAGTTTTGGGAAAAAAGCATGCTGAAACAATGCGGTTCTACAATGTATTTCTTTTATTTTACAGAAGTTATCTGTCCTTAGTGAAACATAGTCTGAGCTCATTAAATAACAACTTCTATTGTTATAACATATATTGTGAAAACATTTTAGTCTAAGTGCTCTCCTACGATGCTGAAGCAAATCCCAACCTAGGCTGCGCTTTAGCAGTGGACACACTAAGTTCCTTGAGTAATCTTTAAGAACAAAGCGAGTAGCCAAGTTTATGCACTCTTTATAGTTTCTGGATATCAGATTTGATACGTGGATGCCATACCATACAAGCAAACTGGAGTATGGGACGAACATTGGTCTTGTACAGCAACTGTTTAGTCTTTGCTGGATAAACGTTTCGCGGTGGGACGTAGCAGCCCAAAACACGACAACGTTCGCACAACACATAATTTACATGATGGCGCCAAGACGTCCGAGGTAAGTTACACACCAGAGATTTATGTTTGAACGTTCGGTTAAGAAAATGTACCAATAATGGTATAGGAATAAACATGAGGGCGTTTTCTTTTTTGTGAAGCACATGTACACAAATTTTTGCAGGTTCATCTGCATTCCCCAATTTTTACACCAATCAAATAACCTATTCAGACCATGCTGAAGCGCGGTGCAGTCATCCAAGTGATTACTAATTTTATATAAATACACAGTCGTCTACAAACAATCGTATTGTAGAAGAAATACAGGTACAAGTATTATTCATGAAAATTAAAAATAATAGTGGGCCCAAAACAGAACCCAGCAGTACTCCCGAACTAACAGCGACATCTTCAGATTTCTGACCGTTTACGACAAAATGCTGTTTCCAGTACTTCAAGTACTCTTGTATCCAACGAACAATTTCAGGATTTTTGTTATACCACGCCAATTTTTCTAGGAGGAGTTGATGACGAACAACGTCAAACGCCTTTGCTAAATCAAGAACTATACCGTCCACAGAGAAACCTTGATCCAATGCACCAGAAATACCATGAGTTAATTCTGTTAATTGCGTCGCACAAGAAAATACAGCTCGAAAGCCATGCTGTTGCGGGCTAATTCGAGAATGAATTTAAATGGTTAATAATGCGAGTAAAAAGCACGTGCTCGAACACTTTACATACTACACTCGTCAAAAAAATAACAGGCCTATAATTGGGTACGAGGCTATCCTGAGTTATGCAACGGCGCAACGTTTGGAAGTTTCCAGTCATCTGGTAGAACTCCTTCTTTCATTGACCTCGAAAAAAGAATTCGAGAATATTCTGATAAGGCGGCTGCATATGACGATAGCAGCGGTGTAGGAAATTCATCGGGCCCCATGGCACTGAACGGTTTCAAACGTAAAAGCAGCTGCTGTATTCCGCGCTTCTCAAACTCAGTATCACCGATGGGTTCAGCGCAAAGGAAACCAAATCTAAAGTTATCAGTACCAGGCAGCCGTTCAATAATAACGGACCTAAAAAACGTATTGAAGCATCTAACTTTCTCGCGACTATCAGACACTAACGCACCAGTACATTCCATAGCCGGAAACGACACTTGGTCCTTTCTATTTAATTTAATAAATCGCCATAGTTCCCTCGGACTGTTCACAAGAGGCTCATTAAAAGAATAAAAGAACAAATTTTTGGCTTTCATAACGGCTTCTTTAAACTCATTCATCACATCTTCCAATTTTACTTTATTACACGAGTTAGGATTTCTTTTCAAAGCCGGGTCCATCGCGTTAGATCGAAAACATCATCGACCAAAGATGAACAGTCTAGGTTAGTGAAGAGAGAGTGAAATCATCCCCCTATTAAACAAGATTGCCCGGTTCATCTCCGAGCTCATCTAACAACACGGGATATGGTAGCAGGACGCGGCCACGCGCACGTAAGAAAGCATAAGCAAGGCATGTTCGAGGAAGACCTGTTTGCTTCCCCACTTGTGAATACTGTGCAACGGTTTTCCTTCACTGCGAGCAAAGCCTGGGCCTTTTGTGTGGACTGCTGTGAGAAGAGCTTGAATTTTTTGTCGCATTATTGATGCTATGTGCAGTGGCCTTGACAGTTGCTCGGCGCTTCGTTGTGGTCGGGTGCTGAGGTCTCTGGCCGATTCAGGACACACAGTGATCTGCTCAATCCATAACCCGAGTGCCACTCTCTTCTCGCACTTCGACATAGTAAGTCAGGTGTATTGTACACAAAAAACTGCTTTTTGGTGATAGATCATTTCAACCCGAAGTTTCCTCTCATTTTATGAGCGGAAATAATCGCAATCCACTTAGCAGAACAAATTGAAGCGAAGAGGCTGTCGCAAAATATACAACGAATGTATTTGTAGTGAAATCTTATGAGCTAGGTACTCGCCTTAATACGCGTACATCTTGTCTTGCGAAAACGTATTCTTGCCGTAGCTGTACAGGAAAAAAAATTGCCAAAAATATTCCTTCTGTATTATTAAACCTTTGTAACACCAGTAGAAAATGGTGGCGACTATTTTCTGTGTGCCAACCAACGCGAGCTTGGTAATGAACCATTGAAATAAAAAGAAAACGGGAATCAACATGCTTGATGGCAGCAAAGATTAAAATGCTTGTGGATTGACGAAATAGAAGATTAGAAAATAGCAAAATTAAGGACTTTGGACTATTTTCGTGTTCACTGCGTGGACTAAGGACAACACATAAAAGAGCAAAACACAAAGAGCCCGCGTTGTATTTTTCGGTGTGTTACGTGCGTTTTCCTTTGTCAAAACGGGGACAGTACGCAGACCTTCATCTGCAAAAGTTGTCCAATGTATAAGAGGCAAAAACAAATCTTCTGTGCGAGAAAACTTACAATATTATAAAACGGCGAGCAAGCAAGTCAGCTATACGGTATTTCTACCATGGTTCGCCATCACTTCGCTGCCGCTTCTCGCCTTGCGATTGTACATGTCCCGCTATTGACACGGTTTAGGGCCTACGACCATTGTGTATTTTTTACACAAACTTTTTATTATCAAGGAGTACATACGGAGGTAAAATGGGCCCACCAAAGCCTACAGGTGGATTTGTGCGGCGTCGCCGGGCAGCCACGGCCTTCATAACAGCCTTTTCCTGGCACCATCCTATAACTGTGACGTTCTTAAACCAGTAACCTAACCTGCGGGCTTCTTTTCATGTGCCTGTCTTCAAACTTTGAGCTCTATTTTTTTAACAGTTGCCAGTTATGGTAACGCAAAATACTATTTTGCGTGTTAGCGTGCCACAAATCACCCCTTACTAATTACGGACGGTCAGCACAACAAAGCATATTGTTTAGTTGTGTGTGGATTTCCAGGCATTCGCCAATTTTGAACTGTCCGCTCGAGAAAAAGAACAACTAAATCGCAGTTGAGGGAACTATTCTTAGAACGAAAAGCAAATGAGCTGTACTTATTCCCCTATCTTGTGCTTTGACGCCAATTTAAAATACGCGACCTGTTTAAACACGACGGTTCCACGCGACCTTTAGCTGGTTATTATCCCGGAAATTACATGGTTAGCTATACACCGCATTTGTCACTTGAGAGTTATGAGTGCTGGCTTTGAGTCCGTAGCACCAGAGGACAGTTACATGGAACCTTTGAATATAAATGGGGATGTGTAAATAATCAGACATACGTCCGCCACATTCATTCCTTGCGGAGACCCACCGCGAAATATTTTGTTGCACTAATAATTACCTTTCGCAGGCCTTCATCGAGGACCAAATTACCATTCATCCTGTCCTAACAAACGTTTTTTTTTTTTAATGTTATACCGCAGGTATACATGCTCTCCAGCGGAATGTGCATTTACAACGGTTCAGTGGAGCAGCTGCTTCCGTTCCTAGCTTCTCAAAACCTTCACTGCCCAATTTTCAATAGTCCAGCTGATTTCAGTGAGTATGAACGCAGGCAAATTTGTTTCTTAAGCTCTGTAACTCAGTAATGCTAAAGTAATCGCGATTTTAAGGATATGTACCATTAAATGTTGTCATGAACTAAGGCCGGAAGGGAAAGATTGTGACAGAAACGTTTGTCGATTTGCGTGCGTCTTTAACAAAATGTCATAATTATGATAATTTCTATTAACGGCTCTCCCTGACATAGCCAGGCGTGAAATAATGTCAAGTACCCTGTATGAAATTACCGTGGCTGGCGTTGAGTGGCTTGCGCGCTGAAATGTAAATTTGAACCCATTTTATTTGAAAACATAAGGCACATGATTGTAGAAGTCTGAAGGTATCCATTTTTGCACGTGCATCACTGACACAGTACTCCAGATAGATCAATGTATAGCCTAACGGGATGAAACATATGGATACACAATGCATCCCAATGAGGGTGTAATTAAATTCTTGCAGATACTTTCAAAATTGCTGAATAGAAGTCATGCTGAGTGCTGTTTTGTTGTGTGGGTGTTAACCATAACACCGGCATTAACGAAGTAGAAAAAGGTGCTTATGGTTTAGTTAAAAATGTGCGTTTGACGCTTCCGGTATTTTATGTGTAGCCAGCCCATTTACGTCGTAAATCACTCATTTGAAAAACATAAGAAATTCCGTTTGTAGTGTTGAAGAAGGTGATGTGATTCTGCATTTTCAGTTACAGAAATTGCATCTGGCGAATACGGCGATATGGCTACAAAACTATCCGCACTGTTTACACCCGACGAATGTGTGAACATTGCGAGAAAGAAAGCCATAGATTCATCCCAGGCAACTGCATATGGAGGTAGACTCATGGGCAAAGAGGTACGCTTGTTATTCACGTCATTTCGGGAAATGTAATATTTGTTGCGCATTGAAAAAAAAAACAGGTTGCATGCCAAACCGCAAACTTAGGTGAACACAAGGTTCGGAAAAAGCGAAAACTCGATCGGTCAACGCAACAGGGAACGCTACTACGTGCAAACACAAATTAAGCTTTGCTGTGAAGTCGATGTCCTTCATTCTGACCGTGTTTGTGTGAGTTTCCGCCTTTCCAGAGTTAAATACTTGCGCCTGAAACGCTGGTCAGTTTTGCAACGCACTGTTTTTACTGTCCAGAAAAAGAAGGTTCGTGCGCACGAACCACCATCTGAAATACGAAGGAATCTCTGGCAGGCGACTCCATACTAGGTATGCAAATGCTGATAATTAAATGTAAACAGAATGGAAATGCAAACAATCGAAATGCAAATGCAACAAATGCAAATAATCATGACGTAGTTGAATGCACAAAAAATATTTTTGGAACTGTGCCAAGATTACCCGGGCTTTCGACGTGGCTGAGTAAGTTTGCAAAACAAGTGGCGATTAATTCCTAACGGGTATGCCGAAGGCTGATAGTATAAGTGTACAACACTCAATAAAAAGAAAATAGTGATGTTTTACTTTTGGAACGAAAGTTCACGAAGTGTGTTCAGTGTTTTCTAAATTTTTTTGATTAGCCGGTTTGTCTACGCCGACCGCAGGAAGCAGTGGGAGAGCAGCACAATCCTGCTTACAGAGCGTTGTGCAGTACCAAACTGTGAATATTTGCTACTTCTTTGGAGGGCAAATTTTTATTACGCATTGAAGGAGCCCTGCAACACTTTTTTCAACTTTTATTGAAAGTTTAAAAGGTTGCAGAACGTAGTCACCCAACACACCCACTATTTAGATTAGGGGGTCGCAAAGTACCTCAGCCAAAAATTACTGCTTTATGCCCATCAGACAAATTGGAAACTCGCTAAAAACATTTTTCTCTCTTTCCCGGTCTTGACGTTCGTCGACGGCCCGCATTACGTCACGGAGGCCATGTAGTAGCTGTTGGCAGGTTTTCCTTCTGTTGCAACAATGAACGCGTTTTGATATAGCAACTTTGAAAAGAAAGCCACAAAAACAAAGCAGAAACGGAAGGCGTATCGGGCGCGACGAGCAAATCACGCAGTGCCGCTCCGTGATGGCGATACCTGTAGCTTTCGCAGTGCTTCCAAAAACGAAGGAAAGATTGAAAGCAATTATCAAAAGTGTTGCAGGGTCCCTTTAAGTACGAATTCAGGATCAAGAGTGGGGGAAACTTCGTGTGGTTGCCCGTCATGATGGTTCTGATGCAAATGATTCATTGGTTCAGTAATTGACTCCACATTGACTTACAATCATACTGTGCAATAATTACACCACACTGTGCAAACACACTCAACTAAGCAATAGATAAAAACACAATATATGTGCATAATTCCTTAATATGGCAGATATAAAGATTGAGTAAACAGCTCAGACAGGGTGGAAGCTCAGGGAAGTCGGCATTATTCGTCACTTGTTTCAATTTCCCACTTTTTACATTCTTTGAGCCCTCTGTATGGTCAACTGAATGCTAAAGCGACCCGGGATTCACTTAGATCAGTCCCAACGTTTTGTAGATGCTGTTCCACAATTTTCAATCAGTACGTCAAACCAACGCCGCCTGTATAAACATTGCCTAACGCATCGCCCGCTTTCCAAAGGGAGCGGTAGGGAGGCTTAGTTCAGGCGTTCATCCGCTATGTGGCACGCGCCGGCGGACGTCCCGCCTTACGTCACTGCTCGCGAATCGCGAGCGCTGCACCCATTTCTACGACGTGCGTCTGTCAGCTTGACTGCTGGGTTTCAAGAGCCGTTTCGCTCGCATCTTAGCCGCGGCGAGGTGCTAGTTCTGGGGCGCACAGGGGATCTCGCTCAACGTGTCACTCGCTTCATACCTGCTGCATTTTTCTTAAGATGACTGAACGTAGGCGGAACCGAAATAGTGTAAGAACATAATTGTCGGGTAGACAAATATCAAATGTAGAAACGATATTTTCGGATGGTACAGGCAGTATTTTACGGATATTTTTCCCTGGAGGAATAGGGAAAAACAATTGCGTGCACATTTTATGTTCAAGCGCTCACTTCTACAATTACTTCCCAAAAAATATCACGCGCTTATAAATTTCAGGAGATTATACAAAACAAAGGATAAGCAGTTGAGCGGTCCAGCACGCTGTCCAGGGCGGTTCGACAGTACAATCCTCCATTTTAAAACTGTGTACAGATTCGGAGTGCAAACAGCATGATCAAAACAAGGACGAAACGCAAAGACACGGGGGGGGGAGATGTGCCCCACCCAGAAAATTTCAGGGCCCGTGACCCGGGTAGTAAATGAGCGCGAAAAGCCGGCATCATCCTGCGGCACCACAAGTAATTTTGTGTCCGGAGTGGCGCAGGCGGTTTTATCAGGAACAGACCAAGACAGACAGCCATAGTGATAAGCAAGGCGTAGGAGCGCCGCCCGGGGAACGCTGGACAAACTGTCAACTATTCTGCATAGTTTCGGAGAAGCGGCGCTGGATGGCGGACATCAAAGCACGCAGGAAGGCTACGGAGCGGGAAAGGTTAGGAGAGAGCACAGGAGAATGGCTGTTTGGCCATTTTTCGCTCTAGCCGTTAAGGCAAGGGAGTATCCCGGCGACGCGTTGGGTCAACGCAATGCCACAGCAACCCTGTGTTTATTTACTTACAGTATGTTGTGAGTGGGCCGTAGTCCAGAACATATTTTGGGGGGTGCTATAAACCACCACTGAAACTATAAAAAGAAAGAGACCCTCACCCAAACAAAATGTTTACCATTTTTTTTCAAAATACAAGTGCACGCAGGGCTCTAAGGAATCACTTACGTCAACAAATTAAAGCTCTTCTATCTGCGTTTTTTTACATTTTAATTTATCAATGCTGTGTGTAACAATGTAATTTATTAATGTTGCGCGTATCAATGCTGTGAGAAAAAATACCTGACATGAGGGAGAGGATGTAGCTCTCAGAACATTTCGCGGTGTGTTCTGACAACGAAACACCCGCTAGCTACGCCCCTGGTATTTTTATTATTCTGCGAAAATTGCACCAATGCTTGGGTTGAATTTCGCCCATAATTCTTAGTGCCCTTAATGTTTTTCCTTGTTTACAGAAAATTCAGCTGTTTCTCTGTTTCTTTTTTTTTCTTTTTTAACTAGGAGAGGAAGCAGATGAAGCGGTTCTATGGAGCTACAATCAGGCCCCATCAACAGTTAAAAGTGCTACTGAAAAGATGCTTTTACTCTATCGCTCGAAACAAGGTGAGTCTATCAGTTTCTTGGGAAACAAGGGAGGAGATCAAACACAGAAGGGTGTTTCCGACCATTCTCTTCTGAATATTCCTGACTGTAGGGTTTAACGCGCCGACGCAACGCAGGCGATGAGGCGCGCCGTAGTGGAGGGCTCCGGATTAATTTTGACCACCTGGGGATCTTTAACGTGCGCCGAAATCTCGTACACACGGGCGTTTTTGCTTTTCGCCTTCATCAGAAAAGCGGCCGCCGCGGCCGGGAATCGAACCCGCGACCTCGTGCTCAGTCTTCTGAATATTAGAAATACCTGTGATAAAGAGCGTTAAAGTTACACTGAAATGAATTAGCCAAGCTCCCGCTTTTGTTTGCACTGCGTAGACTGGCTTAAATAAACACAGTTTTCATTTCTTATCCGCGCGCTACGGGGGTATTTACTTTAATACGCCTGAAAGAAGAAAAACTACCATGCGTGGTTCGCCGCGGCCGCACCAGTAGCAGTGACGTCAGTAACATGTACTACGTGATTGGACTATGCCCAAGATAAGGATTCAAACAAGTTTCGCTTTCGGTTCTGTGAAACAACATGCTTGGCATCCTACATTATTGTTGTATAGGCAATCTCGATATGTCAGTAATCAGCATACCGCACTTCTGACATGTCGGCTGTAAAATGCGTCAGATAAGCCTGCCAGGACGGCTTGGAGTCGTTTCAATCACTAGCCGAGGCGTACGCAGTGGATCAACGCCCTCCTCCTCACCGCAGACGCTCAAGTGCGATGCCCTTTTCCCCTATCTATGGAGCTTGCCTGGCTCGTGCCTGTATCGTAAAAAGTGTGTTCGCACCAGGCCAGAGGTCTGCTGATTCTGGCTTCTGCCCACTGCCCGCAAGCAGTCGGTGCTTATGGCAACAGCACGCCAACGAGAACTCGCTAGCGCGTCAGTCACTATGCACGCGTTCTCCGAACTCGCTCCTGATGCAATGGACTTGACAGCGCAAAAAATGGTGAACTCAGTATAGAAAACATTGGCAAAAAAAAAAAAGAAATGAACTTTTAAAAAAAGCATGTACGCCGAGGGTTCGAGCTTGCGACTTGCAAAACATCATACCCAGCGCCAACTCGGCCACGAGCCGACGCGAACAGTGTCAAAATATAAAGTACATAATGTATAGCCAGTTTAAATTTTTATTTAGTTTTAGCATTTCAAGCAGCTTGGATAACTATTTCTTGTATAGCGCTCGTGCAGTAAGCGTCCCCCAAATACCCACAGTACCTCATGTTTAGCGACTCAGTTCCTAGACGGAAAAGCTTTCGCAAATCTATGGTCGTGCTTCTGACCACTGTGCTTGTTCATCCAGCGCAAAACATGCTTCCTACACCCTATTTTTACGCTCTACGATCAAAGTTTCGGTTGATGTTATTTCATTAGTACGTATTGACACGTAACAAGAATAAGGACGAAATAGTCCTGGTGATTGATGGTAATTTAATAAGGCGAACTTGTGCCTCCTAGCCACTCAGCGAAGAAGTTCCTTTTTCCGGCCCACCACGCGCTAGACTGCTGTTCTAGCTCAGCCAGCTCGCTCCACGTGCTCTCGCGCACAATTGCCCGAGACCCTCTGCTCCTCCTCGTCGTCGTCGACAGTTCGTCGGCACGCGCTGAAGAGAGGTGGGTGGAGGCGTTCCCTTCGCCGTCGTCCTCTTTAAACTTCTTGTACACGTGACACTGTAATGACTTCGCTGACACTTCTCCCACCTTCAAGTGACCTTAGATGTCCCTACTAGCATACCAGTCAGCGAAGCGTCGCAAGTACGTTTGTGCCGCGCTTGTGTGGAGCGACCTGCACTTGGAGTTTGATACAACGTTCAAACTAACAAATTAAAGACACATTCTTCCATTCACGAACGTGTCGTATCTTAGTTTCAACTGAGCCGACGAATTGTGCGACGACCCGTCGGTGGCAGGCGGACTAAACGCTGGGCCGTCTGACTCTGTCAGAGGAATGCCCTGCCATACAGTAGCGCACCTTTTTGTGACGTCATACGAAACGCCACAGAAAATGGGCGATGATTCAGAGAGCAGGACAGCATTTTCAAATTGATTTTTCTAGTAAATAAAGACGCCTATACGCAACGAGAGTGGTCGGAACGTAGCCCACAGAATCCAGGCTACAATTTGCACTCGTAATTCCGCAATGTTTACAAGTCACTTCAGGGTTCCTTTAAAAGGGCTTATCGCGATGTCCTGCCTCGACTCCTAACGTTTGAAATATTTTTTTCATTACTCCTGACAGCAGCTTCAAAGACCACATTTCTCTCCCTGAGAAAGCCAGATTCTTTGCACAGGGTCAGGCGAAGCCGTTAAAAGGCACTTCGAAAGCTTAAAATGACACTGAAGTGAATTTGTCAAGCTCCTGTTTTTGCTTGTACTGCGTTTACTGACTCAAATAAACACACATTTCACAGTTTGTGCGGTCTATAAAACGGTATTTAATTTATAATTGCCGAAAGAAAAAAAAACTATCATGTGCGGTCTTCGGCGGCCGCACCACCTAAACCAGTGACGTCACGTAAAGGTGCTACGTGACTGGACGATGTCTAGGATTAGAATTCAGGCCAGTTTCGGTTTCGGTTCTCTTGAACAACAAGCATGATATAAGGCGTTATCGTTGGCTGCGTCTTTTCGATATCTCATTAATCGGCATACCACGCAGGTAATATGTTGTCAGCTGTAAAATGGACGAGATAAACCTACCAGCACGGCTTTGAATGGTAAAAGTCGCTATCCGAGGCGTACGCAGTGGATGAACGCCCTCCGCGTCACCGCAGACGCTCAAATGCGATGCGCTTTTTGCCTGGCTCGTGCCTGTATTATAGGAGGCGTGTTCGCATCTGGCCAAGGGTCAGCTGGTTCGGGATTTTTCCCGCAAGCAGTCGGAGCTTATGGCGAGACAACGCCAACGAGAACTTGCAAGCGCGTCAGTGTCAGTCTGCACGCGTTCTGCGAACTTCCTCATGGAGCAACGAACGTTACAGCGCAAAAACGGTGAATTCAGTACAGAAAACATTGCCGAAAAACAATTAATTCATTCAACTTCGAAAAAAAAACATGCGCTATAGTGAATTCAAACTTGCGAATTGCAAAAAAAAATATTCAGTGCGCGAGGCCGATAGACTCGGCCATCGCCCAGTGCGGCCAGTAGCGGAAATACGAAGGATATAATTTATAGTCAGTTTACATTTTAGGTGCAGAGCACTTTAGGGGCCGGCCTTGTTGCCGTAGCTCGCTGCAACGCTCAATGTCAAGCGACTGCCGGAATCAGTCGGCGCCGCGAGATAACGAACCCAAGTAGAGCCCGGCGTACCCGTGGTAGGGCGTCCTGCAGAGGCTTCGAAAGCCGTTCGAAATTCGTGAACCGATGGCGCTTGTCATACATCTCCCTGTTGCTTAGCGCAAAGAAAACTGCTGGTGCATTTGAGGCAAAGTATATATAATTAACCGAGAGCACCCGCGTTCATTTCGTTCGGTACGCCCGTTGGATTGGTTTTTACGATAGTAAGCGAAACAAAGTGGCAGCGCAATGCCTTTGCGGGAGGAAGAAGAAGTCCTGCCGTTCCGACGTGTCTTTCCTCGGCTCCGTGTTTCGAGGCGATTTATCGCAGTTTCTACGTTCCCAGCTATTTCCCGTAGTGCCAGCGATAACCTCCAGTTCCTGGCGCCGTCAAGGGCTACTACCTGCCCCGGGAACATCCCCTAAAGCAAGCATCACAACCACATCGCCTGTAAGCAGCGGCTAGGTCTAACCTCCTGTTCGGCCGGTGGGTGCTGTTCCGCACAAGGCCTTCTTGGGTCCCGCAAGCGGGCGCTACTTCAAGACCAGCTGCTTAAGCAAATGGAGCCGGCGTCTCAAGTGGTGTCCAACGTCGCCCTTCAAACATCGACGCCTCTGACACCCCAGGGTGACGACAGCTGCCCCATGGATGCTAGCAGCGACCCTCCTGTGCCGCAAGAGCCCAGTAATGTCACTGGCAAGTCTGCTGAACCCCCCGACAAACGCCTTTGCACCGAGTCTTCAACCTTAGTGCCGCGTCAGTCTTAGGACGCTAATGCCCCGATGGACCTTCCAGCAGACAACCGTATTCACTCTGACGGTAAGGTGCCCTGCCGTCTAAATCCCACTGGCCTCCCACCAAGCACTACAGATGCTCAACCAGCATCCTTCAAGGTAGCTAACGAAGCAGAATTTCAACATCCGCCAAATCACGACGAAAGCTCTCCTACAGACGCTATCAGCATGTCTGCATCCTCAAAGTCATAATGGCTACACTTTCCACCGAGATACCAACTCAATTTCTGTGTGGATAGCGTCATTAGAGGCAGTTCACAAGCTTTACAGCCTCACTTATATACCCGTCTCCCCCGGAGTTCACCTGCCGGTACCAGCTTACCTCCTAGGGGGTACTCATGTCCGCCGTTATGTTGTCTCGGGCGTCGATGCCGGTGAGCCCTCCGACGTGCTCCGGGACACCATCCGATGCGAGACGCATTAAGTGCTCCTAGACCGGTATCTCGGCAGTCATCGTACATGTCTCGTGACTGTTCTTGGTCCTCCGGAACCACCGGTGCGATTCATATACAATGAATGCATCCTTCGCACTCGGCCTTACAAGACGAGGCCAGTGTTTTGTTACCAATGCTTGCAACAGGGTCACATGCGCACCTCTTGCCCAAATCCACCTCCTGCTCAAACCTCGGCGACCCCGAACGCGACTGCGGGAAATGAAAATGCCCCTAAATTTCGTTGTGGGCTGTGCAAGTCTGATGATCACGATATCACACAGGAAGTGCCCGACGAAGCTTAACGCCGAGCTACGTGCGCGTGTGAAGGGCTCCGCGAGGTCCCAGGTTGAGCAACGGCTCCCGCTTTCAAACCGGTACGAACTCCTAACTTCGAATGACGACGACGATATTGCAGATCACGTACCAGAACCGGTCTCTGCCACACCACCTATGAATTCGGTTTCATACAGCTAGGTGGTGCGACTGCGTAGACCTCGTCAGCGATCCCGTCTTCAAAGGCCGACCAGAATTCCCCGGCCCTAGAAGAGGCAGATCTGCGCATCCAGGCACTACAAACGGAGCTTGCGAATTTGACCGCTCGTCGTCCCCAGATGCTGGCACAGAGACGCTTCAAGCGTGCTGCTGCAAAAGAGAGCTCATGTGAAGCTATACCTTCTCTGTAAACTTCCCCCTTGCGTCCACCTCCTCCGGCATCATTACCAGCAGCAGCCTCGATCTCGTCAGCATCCGACCTCGCTCTATTCTTAACTACGTGGTGCAGCAGCTGCACATATTAACCACGACTCTTGCAGCATGTCTCCGCTAAATTATGCACCTGCCGTACCTGCAACTACACGCAACGACACTATCCTACAATGGAACTGTCGGGGCCTGCCCCAAAAAGTTGGGGAACTTAAGGAACGCCTTCGCCTAGGCTCACTTCGTGCATGGGCGCTACTGCTTCAGGAAGCGAATGGCCTACCCCGTATCCCCTTTTTTACCGGCTATGCGTCTCCAACAATCATTGACCACCGTAAACGCCCACCAACGCCACGGGATAAAGCGGTGGTATATGTTCCTCACGCGCCAATCCCCAGCAAGCCATTGACCTTCAAAAGCTGTGCTCTCCCCGTGGAAAGAAACTGTTGCGATGAAAGTTCAACTAAGTCACTGTGCAGTGATCCTCGTATCCCGCTATGTGCGTCCTCGCAGTGGTCATGCCCCGCGGGCTCGGTTTGGGTGGATGTCGCATATACGAGCACAACATCCCGGTGGTCCCATCCTCATCGCCGGTGACTTTAATGCTCCGCACCCAGCCTGGGGCTATAACATGGCGAGTGCGCGAGGTTCAGATCTCCTCAAGATCATGGAGAATGCTTGCTGCACTCTACGTAATGATACGACCAAGTCAACTCGCCGCTCCACGTCTACTTGTATGCCTCCACGTTCCCCAGACCTAGCGTGGTGGCTTGGTCCAACGGCCGTTACTTGGCGGCGGGAGCCAGACTGCTGGGGTAGCGACCATCATCCCATTTACCTCGATATTTCATCCTCGCCCTCTCGTCGCCTACGTCGTAAATGCCATATTATCAAGTGGGACGAGTTTCGTAAGTCGATTAGGCAGATATCAGCATTCAAAGAGTGCCCTTTATCATCCATACCAAGGGCTCTTGAAGATTCTACAACTGTAAACTGGGTTGACAAGAGCCGCACTAACCCTGATTGGCGCCTCCTTCAGCTGTGGGCGCAGCGCCGCCAGGTAGAAGTGTTTGCTTGTCGCAATCCCAACTCTCCGACTTGACAAATCCGCCTTAAACAGCTCACAGCCGCGGCTCGTCGCCATGAACGCCGGCTGTCCCGCCAGCGCTGGCTTGACATGTGCGCTTCGTTAGGGCCTCAGTCTGGACTACGCTCCATATGGTGCATTTTTCATTTTTTGGAGCGACCACCAAGATCCCCAGATCCTTCTGCGTCAGCGTTCCTCACGTCCAACCAGACTTCTTTGCAATTTGCAGATACGCTGGCCCATACTTTGTACCCCGATTTTGACTTGGACCCAGCCCACATGCCCCCTCCGTTCACTCTTCCGTCCGGTGCTGGTACGCCGCCATCGGAAGCAGCAACCGAGGGCATACTCCTCACCATTTACAATTGCGGAACTAACCGCGGCCATTGACATGGTGGCACTCCGCAAAGCTTCTGGCCCCGACGGAGTAACATTTGAATCTTTCAAGAACCTCGACCATTCTTCTCTGGTGGGACTCCTAGAGGCGTATAACCGGGTTTGGCTCACGTGTACTATCCCCCCGGCCTGACTTCAAGCGGATGTTATCACTATCCCGAAACCCGGTAAACCGAGTACAAACATCCGCAACCTCCGACCAATAGCGCATACGGCGACCATATGGAAGCTGTTGGAACGGATGATTGCCACAACGCCCTTCACTGTGGCTCGATGAGCACCATCTATACTACCCATGCCCAAATTGGATTTCGTCCCCACCTTGGTGCAGAGGATGGTCTGGGCCACCTCTCGCGAGATGATCCTTATTGGCGGCCAATCCCACCATGTTCGCTCTGTGCTGGGCATGGACGTTCACAAAGCGTACAACCACCTTGGCCACGCTGCTGTCATTGCGGTACTTCATCTGCTTCACCTTCCATCCCTCCTATGTGATTTCATTTCCTTCTACTTACGAAACCGCACCCTCTCCGTACGTCTCAACGGATCTCCCATAGGTTCCTTCCAGCCCCGCCGTGGTGTGCCTCAGGGATCTGTCTTGGCCCCCTTGCTTTTTAACATGGCCACGATACCGCCTGCCTGGCGACTTGGTGCTGTCCCACACATCTATAGTATCATCTATGCAGACGACATCACGGTATGGTCTGTTCACCAGGACCTTCACGTCCAAATTGTCCGCCTGCAACAAGCTCTAGATGAAACCAATTCTTGGTGCAGGTATCTTGGCCTCACGCTTTCGCCTAACAAAACAGCCCATCTCACCGTGGCCAACGCATGGGGCCGTCGGCGGTTGGCAACCTCCCCGATCCGTCTTTCGGTTCAAGGCACGCCTATACCAACAGCATCTACCCTGCGGGTGTTGGGCTTGGATATTACGGCCACCGGTACTGCAAAACCTTGGATTCGCTCTGCAAAGCATCAAGCTTCACAATCGCTGCATCTGTTCCGTCGCATGTCTCAAAAAGCCGGCGATGCGGCCTCCAAGATGGCCCGCATGCTTGTCCGAGCCATTCTTCAGCCTCGCATAGTTTATCAAGCGCAATTCCACTTTCTTACAAAGTCAGACTTGGCACTGCTCGAATCAATAAAGAATTCGGCTATGCGAGCTGCAACTGGTATTCCAGCCCTCACACCCGTCTTTATTCTGTAACAGGAAGCGCAGCTCAACACGTTTGATGAGCTAGTGCATCAGCGTCGACAAGCCCGCCTCCAAAAACAAGCCCTTGACCCTGATTCCACCGCTCTTGCAGCGCCCGTCGCCCTTCCACCGCTTTTGCAGCGCCCGTCGTTCACGGAGCACACTGTAGATGGCGCAACGAATATACCCAGCGCTGCCCGCGTGGAAGTTCCTGCTCGCCGGTGGCGGCATTGGCGGTACGGCCTTGCCGTCTGCTTTAGCGACGGTTGTTTTGGGCCTGTTTTGGCGCAGCTTCGCGTCCATTGCGCGCTACCTTCGCACGGCTTGGTTAACTTGTTCAACAGCACCTCCAGGGCAACGCAATCCCGGCCGAATTAAGTGGTCGTACGGCAAACATACGTTAAGGATTGCTTTGAAGGCGGGAAAACAAAATGTAAAAACCACATACAGACATCTGGCCTCTTAACGGTAACTTTTGCGCGCTCGATACGGGGACACAGAAAAAGGTGACACGAACACAAGCGCAGTAGAGAGGACCGCACCTGACGCCACAACACCTCCGTGAGGTTCACTGCACAGTCGCACCACCAACGGTATGCTTTCCAGTCAAATCTTCCACCCGCTGCCTGGGAACTGGCCACACGAAGACAGTCCTTGAGGAACCGACACTGCCTCCAGCACTCTGACCTGAGGATAGTGCACACCCTCCTGTAATGGCCAACCGACATTGGCAACCATCCTGTCATGAACCGTAGCTCATCCGGGCAAGTCTTGTGTCTGATGTGCCACCCCAGAACGCGCGCTTTGCACTTACATACTGCAATCATAGGGACGATAACCGAGGGATCTGTGACATTCACGTGAGGGTACATAGAAAGAGAGCCCGAAAAACTAAAAATAAACTTTAATAACATGGATAGGCGGGCTAGTGTCCCGTATCGAGTGCGCAAAAGTTACCGTTAAGATGTCAAACCAACTAGCCCGCCTATCCGTGTTATTACAGTTGACATCTGGCCGCTAGAGGAACGCTACCTTTTGTGCACTGCTTGGAACGAATGGGACTCCGTTTTCTAAATTCGTGCATACCAATTCGGTTGTGTTTTAAATGGTATTACAAAAAGCGAAAGGAGCAAGTGGTTCTGATAAATAGCGATTATAAGTGTTTCCTCAGCTTTCTCGCAATTCTCAAACTAACTAAGCTAACTAGTTTAAATCGGTATAAATGGGAATCACTAAGCTCACTTGCCGAGGTGTTTCAGTTTTCTGCGCTTGTGTCGCGCGGTGGTGTAGCCCCAAGCGTCGCCTCCTTTAACTTAAAGGAGGCGATGCCGCAAGCTAGCACACCAGGATGGCTAGGTTCCACTGTTCACCCTTCGAAACACGCTCCTTTCCGTTTTCTTTCTCCCGACTCACAGTCGGGCTACAGCGGCGGCGTACGCCGTCTAACCCGCCCGTGGCCGACGCTGCTGCTGCTCTCGGGACGCCACCCCCGCGAATTCCACGTAATAGCTGGCAGATTATCTTGTTTCACTCTTTGTGGAGCCACGTGTGTGAATTCAAGTGACGTCACATGGGTGATTGTTGTGGATGTCGTTTACAGCTTTGCTTTTCCATCCACCTTCATCGCGTGGATTCGAGCCATTTTTTTTAATTAGCACTTAAAAAGGCCTCTTATATGTTTCCAATCCACGTCCTAAAGCTCACATTATCTGTGTCGAAATAAATGGCAGAAAGCGAGAGAAAACCGAGAGGACAGAGAACAAAAGAAACAGGGAGAGATGCAGAGACCATTAAAGGTTTAAAGGTCCCTGTTTACACATCGAGACTCTATGTAAGCAGGAGGAACGCTGCATCCTTCCCGCTTTCAGCACGTTCAGAAGTAAAGCACCGAGAATGTTGAATAAACGATATAGGGCAGCATTTAGGAGGACATTACGGTCAGCAACTGCATTGGCTATGTGCCCCTCAGCGAAAACATAACATAATTGTGCTGTACTTATCTTTTTTTTTTCTCTGGAACAGACTGCCTCGCTTCTGCGAATCGCCGTCAGCCTGTTCTTCGCGGTTCTCCTGACCACCATGTACTACGGTTCCGGCAACCACGCTGCGCAGGCACGTGACATCGTATCCATGTACCTGCTGGCCATCATCATGATAGTGTTTCAATCCGTGGGCCCCAATGTCTCACATGTAAGCAAAACGAAGCCCTCTGCGTCGTTAGCATGGATGCGCAACCTTCGGTGTCCCTGGCAAAATTATTTTGGCAAACTGCTAAAAAGGGCTTGCCGTTGAAAGCCTCCAAGCGTCGCCTGTTGGTTTGAGCTGCTGTCTCTGGTTTTAGTTGACACATCCTGAATTTGACTTCATACAATAGTAAATGTTCTCAGGTCAACTAAAACAGTTACCTGAAAGCATTTACTATTGCATTTACAATGTAAAAATGTTTAAAATCAATTGGGCACATTTTATCGTAAATAATGGTGGTAAGGTAACAATTACGTTGCTTTAAATGCAGTGTGTAGCCTATCACCGTATTTATAATTTCCACCATCCGGTTAGAGCTGGTTATGTACTGTATAACAATTTAATATCGCCGTGGATACTTATAAACCCATTCAGTGCAAAATCGCAGCAACAGGAAACATGGTGAGGTTACAGTGTCTCAGTGCGGAAAGTTGGGCAAGTTGGTACTGGGTTGACTGAAGCGTCTTTCATAGCGCAAAAAAAGACGGGAACACCAGACTGGAATGCCTGTTTCGTCCGCATCAGTGTATCAGGTTATCAGGTTTGCAACATTTCGAAGTGGTCGGCCATATTTGGTAAATATTCGACGGCATGCCTGCGCCTCAACGACTCTTTCGTGTAGAAAAAAAATCCCGGGCCATCTCCACTAACGTGAAACCCGGGGCGGGGCGAAGCGTGCAGTGTATAAGTGTATTCAACGATTGTAAGTTTCTCTCTTATCACATGGCGCACGCTGATTGGGTGCCGGAGGAGCGCCGGTGGGAGGAACAATCTCCGCGCTTGCTGAGGCGGTGGCGCCCTCTCTTGCGTTGAACCGTATTTACGCAATTTGCATGCCCCATCTGCCCCAGTTTGAGTTAGTGGCAGGTGTCAACGGGAGGGCAGTGAAACTGATCAGGCCTCGATGATCAGTGAGGCCCCGGCACCAGGTAAGTATTCCTTTTCTTGCTTCGACCGACCACCCGACCGACCACCCAAGCTTGTGCTTGATTGCTGAAATGGATACGGAGCGTTACCAGTGATGTTCCGTGCAGGGAATTTACCCTTTTTCGGGAAATTTTCGGCTGTAATTTTAGTCAAACGGGAAAGTGGGATCTTGAAGAGATGCAGGCAATTTTATGAGTCTTGGAGTAAAGCGAAAAAATAATGTCAGCAAACCGGACCTCTCTTCATTCATTACTTTGTTTTCTTTAAAAATGTTCCCGTGACACTTCGTCGGATTTGTGTTCAAATATTCGCAGTCGTCTTCCCCCAAGTCACAAGCTTCCAAGACCGCTTCTAATCCACTTCGTAAAACAGGAGGAAGCATAGAGGAAAAAATACTCCATGAGAAAGAGCTAGCAAATAGCGAAACGGCGGCGGCTACAGCGCTTAAGCCTATTCGCATGAATCTCTGCGCAATATTCAGGGATTCAGTGCAGTGCGCCTTAGTCGGCGTGCTGCTACAAGATATAGCTCCAGCAGTCACGACGCAAAGTTAACATTACCCCAAGTACCCAACTATCCCTTCTTCTTTTTCCTACGAGCAGTTTTAACTTAGAGCTTTAGCTTCCAAAGTAAGCATGCTGTTAGATGCAAAACGTGAAATGCATAGCCAAATGTTACCGAGTGGCATACGTAGTAGAAATTAGTTCACACTGAAACTCTGATACTCTGAACGGCGTATGCGTCCGGAAAGCTACGTAAAGTAGACATAGCTGGCGCTGGCTAACGTTTAAAACCAAACAGGAATCCACGTAAACACCTACAACTGCAAAAAGAGAACACAGGGAAATTTGCGGTGAATTCTCGACCAATTGCAGGGAAAAAGTGCTAGAAATAGGGAATTTTTCAACCTTGAAATAGGCATTTTCCTTCCCAGTACGATACATCATGGAGCGTTGCATATATCTTTAAATCATGTTAGTTTATTTCGAACCAGTTTCATCCATAATGTACTTTTATTACGCGTTACGTTGTAGCGCGAGGCGTAAGAAAACGAGTGCCCCGGTGTTTTCGTACCGTGACTACATGAGACGGCGACAACCGCAGACACCGACGACCCGAGCCTCTAAAATATCATCGGCGGTCGCTGAAGACCCGCTCGACAATCACCCCTTGCATGAGGTACTGAGCGGAGGTGTGGCAGCACCAAACAATTCAGGCATGAATGCTTCTAGAGGCTTGTAATGTCCCCCTTTATGATCCGCTTCGTAATCTCCTTTATCATAACCTTTGACTGCTCGAAGATTTGTATTTCGTAACTGCGTGTTATCATCTTCCGTTTGATGTTGCTCAGTGCCTTAGCTCACAGAAACGAAGGACGTTCTCTGAAGGAGTTTAGCGACAAACACATCCTCAATACCACAACACATATGTTAGCTCGCCATTCTGTTAGACTGACCGTTCGCTGCTGTGTTTTCTACATTACGCTGCCTGACCTTTTACATACATTTTTCTACTTGTTTAAGCAGGGAAATGACAATCTCGTTTTGATTAGCATAGTTTAAAACACGAATAACTGTTTTCGTCTTCACCCATGCTCATCTTCCAGTCCCTATGGATGTGAGTGTCCTTCTGCGGGAGCAAAGAAACTGCTGGTACAGTCCAAGCGTGTACTATGTGTCGAGGATCATTACAGAACTTCCACTCACGGTACGTGCAAACGAAATTTGTACAACGAAACGAAAGTTGTAGGCCACACACTTACTAGTGGTAGCTTGGATCCCTGTTACCGTAAGAGAATCTATTAAATGTTATATCCAATGTAAAGCCACTGAAGTGCAGAGCACCTCAAGTACTCGCCTTGTCATCGGAGCGCGCTCGTTGGACCCAAGTAGAGCCACACGGCGTTCAGTCGTAGCGGCTGTCGTCGCGGCGTAATCCAGAGGCTTCGAAAGCCAAGGGGTTTATTTAGTCATGAGCGTTCGAAACTCGTGAACCGCTGGCGCTTGTCATACATCTCCCTATTGTTTAGCGATAAGAAAACTTTAGGTACATATGAAGGCAAAATTTTACGTAATTAACTGGCCGCGCCCGTGTTCATTTAGTTAGAAACGCTCGTTGCGTTGGTTTTTACGATAGTAAGCGAAAAAAAGTGGCAATGCAATGCCGGCACTTACAGGAAATAAAGCAAGCACAAAAAGAACAGAACTCCTGCTGGTGCAGTTTCAGGCAGCGGGCGCGCGAGCACTGCGAAGCCGGGAAATTTGAATTGTATTGGGTGGTAGCAGTGAGCGTATAACGACGCTACAGCCCATTATGGCGAATCACTGCTCTGCACTTCCGAAAGCTTTCACATTGAGTAGAACGGCTTCAATTTTTTTTTTCACGTTAACCTGTGGTAGGAAACGCTGCAGAACACTCATTAACGCGACACAATTTTCCCCTAAAAAAAAAAAACCCATGCAGAGACGGCACTCCACATGAGTACACACGACAGTTTAACGAAGCCAGATAAATGTTCCGCTTGTACAGCCACGTCCTAATCGGCAAAATTTTGGTGGGAAGTTGGAAAAAAACCTTTTTTTGAGGGGGGGAAAGCGGCATTTTACGAACACACAACAGCACACCTTGTCCAGGCCAGGTAGAATAAGCAGTTCTAAAAAACGTTGCTGGAAAAAGCATGGAAATTAAGCCCCTGTAGATGTTAACACGAGACACATTGAACATATAATATGTTGAGAAACAAAAGAAAAATGAAGGACACTAACACTCACGCATACGACTTGAAGGTAGCGATGCTGTACGCAAACTTCACGACCATCACGATAGTTAAAGTCCACGACTGCACCCGATTTAACTCTTCTTCGCTGCAGCAACGACTTCATGATTGTTGCTATAAGTGCGAGGTTCCTTCATTTTTTTAGAAGCGATAATCATCGGACATTACATTGAAGGAGCGTACGCTATGACGTCTCTTTCTCGTTCCGAGCTAGTGTTGCCACGATTACGGCCAACGCTGAAGTTCTTTTATTGCCAATCTTGGCGATCTCCCTAGGTGGGTACGCTTGGCTTGACAAACGTGCGCAGGGGACACTGTGCGGTCGCCACGAGGCACCCACGCACGTGCGCTGGGCATGTTCTTGGTTTTTCTAACTGCCGGGCGATTGCTGCGAGGCGCGCGCTCACGGGCGCTCGGCATTGTCTTGGTATTTTCAACTGTGGGCACGAAAACTAACGGTTTTTTAAACAGCTTCGCTGTTAAAACTGGCCGCGCACCAACACGTGAATCCCCCCCCCCCCTCACCCATTACTGCCTCTCCTGTCTTACGCTCTTACGCTCTCCCCTCTCATGTATCGGCCCATTTATTGGAGGTTTCCGGAATTCAATTTTGCCGCGTTCGCACTCCTGCGTTATCTGTTGGAACAGTTGTTATTTAGCCCTCATGCCACGAGCCCGCGGCTTGGGCGCCAGCTGTGTTTGTATTTAGTGGTCAAAGCAAGGTTTTTAAAGCGTTTTTTTTACTTGCTCTCCAAAATTGAGCACTCATTTACTTTTATTGAAAATACACAGCAAACTAGTTTTGCATATGCTTTCGTTTTTTAATAAGCTAGGTATCTTGCGGTGAGTGGTAGAAGAAATATCGGGAATAAAGAAAGGATTATGAGGACCAGTTTGGTCTTGGATACTAAGGTAGGCGGTAGGAGAGTGCGTGATGTCACATATAAGACACGACATGACCAATTAGTACGAAACCACCTGCATGTGTATAAAGATCGTTGCGCGTCTATGTCTTCGTCGTGGCCACTGAACACGCAGTTGAGGGCGCTTTGACGGAAACATAACTCTTTATTTACAGATTGGCGCTCCAACTATTATGATGACCATCGTGTACTGGGCAACATCTCAACCCATGGAACTGTATCGAATCTCTCTGGTCCTTCTGTTCAGCATAGCGGTGTCATCCGTTAGTCAAAGCCTCGCCTACGTTTGTTCCGCTGCTCTAAGTGTTCAGGTAAATACACAAGACACGTTGCCACCTCTCCCCCCTCCCACCCCCCAGTTTGATGTTTAAAAACAACGACGTTACCAGCATGCATCAGACCACGCCAAAGTGAATCGGGTCATGGCGGCTATCTCCGAACTACTAAAGTTCAAAGGGAATGGACGAGGCCACTGCGTTTGCCTATCATAAATACGAATACCGACAATTCTTTTGGAGCAAGCCATGCACCAACGTGCTCCAAGCTTACAATCGTGAACTCTTTGGAAGTACAGGAAATAACCTTTGACAGAAGAAACAAAAAATGGGGAGGGTGCGCAGACTGTGCGCTTTTACTTGAAAAGTTTTTGTTTGTTTTTTTATTTTTATATTTTGTTGGTTTTCTACTTTTTTACAGCTCGAACCCTCAAAGCTGTGATAACCCCGTACGTTACGGCCTGCGCGCATGTCTTCCCCCAAATTTTTATGTTAACCAACACGCCAGGAACACTTAAGGATAGTCTTTTTTTTTGGTTATCTGCCTAGTTTCGCGATTTCTTAGCAAGATTTTCAAGCATTAGAACAACAAGCGTGGGTTTAGCAAAGGAAGAGCATTTTGGCAGCGAGACCTCTTTTAGTGGGTTCTTAGAACCTAGGAGCGTTTCCAGTGATTCCTTACCAGGATAGGCCACTTATTCGTTGAAAAAATAGTTCACGAAGACTAGGGTTTTAGAAAGCGAAGTGGCACTGCGCGGTTTCTTTAATACAGTTACTTGCTGAAGTGCAAAACATATTTATTGGGGAAGATTTTTGGACGGCTTTAAAACCCCGGGAGAGACAGGTGTTACGCGTTCGGAAATTCAACTTTTAGTCCAAAATAAAACAATGACGATCGATTTGTTCTCGCCTGAAGGCTTGCCTTAGCAATGTCACTTAAAAGATCATTTTTACTAACCTTAGCAAGAGAGTTTAAGCAATAGGGGTTCTGGCTTCCGTCTTTCACATAAACCGCGTCACATTTGGGCAATGAACAGAAAAAGGTCAGAGTGCAGTGTAAAATGGTTCAGCGTTGCCATTGGTGAGCAGATGGCCCTCACGAAACAAAGACGAGTGGACGTAATTTAACTCCCATTAAACGGAATGAAGTAGTAAAAATATGTTCAAGATTACATGTCTCACTGGAACGTTTCCAAACATTTCATTGACCTCTTCGATGCATAAAGTTGCTCCATTTTGTACAATCAGTTCGCACTAGAAAACCGGGACACTGACAGAAATTAGCTTTGCGTTCTCATAGCAACCAAGACACTGTTACACTTCTCCCAACCCGGCAAGTAGTAACCCTGAGACACCCTTCTGGCATCATTGCAGATGGCGGTATTCGTGTCGTTGCCGGCTGTAGCCCCCTGGTTTATACTCAGCGGATATTTTGTACAACAACGCTACGTGTCCGCGGCCATCAAGTGGTTCACGTACACGTCGCATGTCTACTACGGCCACCGCGCACTCATGTTCGTGGTGTTCGGTGGAGGTCGCCCACAGCTGGAGTGTGACGAACGCGACATCAGCGTCGCCTGCCACCCCATCGACGGGGAAGAAGTACTTGACATGTTGGAAGCGCGGGACATCAATCTGTCCGAGTACTTAAGTATCCTGCTGGCACTCGACGTTTCGTTCAAGTTATTTGCGTTTTGTTTGTTAAAGTGGAGGCTTTGGCGCAAGTGCTAGTCGCCTTTGTTTAGAAAGTCGTCATCTACAAAAGTCTATAGAAAGGTCGTTGCACAGAATGTTTATATTTAATAATTTCCCTCGTGGCAAGATTAAGCGAAACACTATAATGAAGTTAACGGAGAGGGAAAGTGCCGTTTTTCTTTGTCAAAATGATAAAACGAGCTGTGATGCGTACGCCTTTTTCCAGGCGAGCGTTTGGAATGTAAAGAGAACTGTCAGTGAATAAAAAAGCACCATTTAGACAGTGTTTGCTTTTGTGACAAACAAAAAACAATGGCCGCGTATCTGCTCAACTCTCGGCAAATGTCGTCAGAAGACTAGTATTCTCCCGCCTGTGCCACGTAATTCCCCTTTTCTCTCCCCCGCTCAACTCTCATTCTCTTCCCCCTTTCGGCCGAGAGACACAGAGGAAGTCTGCGCAAGTGAACTCCATTACCCAGCACTTCACTGCTCGCGCCATCTACTGGGATTTTTTGTTATTGTTTAACTGGGAACATTGCCACAAGGTCCGCGCTTGCGCGCGCGCTTTGTGTATTTTTGGCGGGGTGAGAACATTTTTTGAACGCGTTCTTCGTTTATTTCCTATCGCAATAATCAAGTATTCATGTATATTTAAATAAAAGGACACTGCGAATACCACTTATGTGCTTACGTGTTACCTCAAATGTGTTTAATGTTTCGATTTTCCGGAACACTGTTGACAGGTATCGGGTGTGTTTCCGGATGTAGTGGTTTCTAAAAGTTTTTCCTATAAAAATCTGTCGTTCAAGCATAGTTTTTGCCGGAAGGCTGAAGACAAGTGTACAGGCATACAGACAGAGACAGACATTTTTGTCGTTTAAGTAGTTCAAGAAAGACTGCCGTTTTTTAAAGCCTCCCGCAACAAAACGGAACAGCCTAACATGCCGCTTTCTCCATTTCGCCGTTTTCACCACCGCTCTTATTCCCATCGCCGCACAACGGTTTTGATTAAAAAAGTGAACAAACAAGCTTTGTGCATTTCTCCACTCTCAGGAGAATACGCTGCGAAGTGTTATGGAAAGGTGCATCAAAAATAGCACAACCGACACGCAGGCTATCAAGGACACTGGCAGCCACTGAAGAGAAGGTATGTTATGTTTGGTATGACGGGCGCCCATTGTGAAATTAGGTCGAACTTTTTATGGCACTGCGTTCATTAACGGTCGTCACTGGGTAACAACCGAGGGGTCAACCCAATACGCTTGCCATACAAATGCAAGCGTATTAGGTTAGGTATCTCCATCTGGTCATCACCAATTGAGGATAAAATACCCAAGGAACTTCACGTTGCTTTGAGCTCTCGTTAGAGCAAGTTTTCTGCTGTACCTGGCGCTAGAGAGGCAGACATGGCTAGTCGTCCATACAATGTGATGCGACTACGACGCCCTTTCCCCGAAAATCGTAGTGGAAACCTGGCACTACTGAAGAAAAATCCTGCTGCGAGATGTACATCCCAACATTCCGCTAATGCTGTTGTCACTGAAGACGTGCTATTAACGCTTCTCCTAGTATTAGTTTGTACCTTTGCCGGTTAGGGATTTTTGCTAGGACGTAGCGGAAGCGGTTGCAGGGAGCATTCAACTGGGCAAGGACAGGCTTAGCGTTGCATCTGTTTATTTGTGTCCGGGAAGACCAATCGACTGCACAGTTCTCTTGGAACAGCTGTGTAATCGCTGTACCTCCCGTATGATCATCTGTGGGGATTTAAATGTCCATCACTGTCTGTGGGGCGACGGACGCAAAGACGGATGCAAGGGGCAAACATCTTGTCGACGTCATTGACCACTTGAACCTGTGTGTTGCGAATTATGGGGCTCCCGCATTTTTCCGACCTCCTGATTCGACAAGCACTATTTATCTCTCTCCATACCAGTGATATACAGATCCAGTGTTGCACTGTGCCCAACCTTATTGGCAGCGACCACTTTCCCATCTACATTAACGCAGCTGGCTTTCACCACAGAGAAGTGAAAATTACCCGTGTTGTCATTGGGACCGGTATAGAGAGGAGCTGAGTGCCGTATCAAGCGACCTGTTCAAGGATATGTCGGAGAGTAAAGGGAAGGCAACAACAATCTGTAAGCTCCCATGCCACTTCCCAGCGCCAGATTTGAAGTTGAAGAACCTGTGTTCCGCCAGGCGAAGAGCCGACCGGCAGCTTAAGCGAAGCAAGGGTGATCAAACACTAAAGACCACCTTCAACAGACGAAACTCCGTCATCCGGAGTTATACAATCAGGTTAAGGGGCTCCGAGTGGGCTGCGTTTTGCTCTTCCTTAAGCGTGTTGAAACCAGTGCCTCTACTTTGGAGCATCGTGAACTCGTTGGCTGGAAAGTAACATTACAGAAGGATCTGACGATCTTCCAATTGGCTGAGGATTTGTGGACGCATACTCTTATACCATGTATGGGGGACTCTCCCGTTATCCTCCTTTTCCTCCTCAGCGCTGGATGCCCAGTTCATGCTTCGGGAGTTTGAGAGCGCGATAAGTTCCTTACACAGACGACGTGAACCAGGCCTGATGAAGTCACCAATCAAATGCTGTTTAATTTGCCTGCAGAAAGTACACACGATCTCTTCAGGTATTTTAACCAAATTTGGGTGACGGGTGCCATTCCATCTGCGTGGAAACGTGCCTGGGTGGTGCCGGTTCATAAACTTGGAAAGGACCGAACGGCGGTGTCTTCATACCGACCTGTTTCTGTCACATCTTGTGTGGCGGAGTTTATGGAGAAACTAGTTTGTGCGAGACTAACCTGGTGGCTAGATCATTATAAAAAACTGTCATACTGCATGACTGGGTTTCGATGGCGCTTAAGCGCCCTGGACAGTGTTCTGGACTTTATTAGCCATGTCGAACAAACCGGGTGCATGAGCTGTCAACTATAGTTTTTTTTTTTGACGTTTTGAAGGCTTATGACTGTGTCCTGAGACAATCAATAGTAGACAGACTACATGCAACAGGTGCTCCAGGAAACCTTCTTCACTTCGTTCAAGCTTTCTCACAGACCGGTCCATGCAAGTACGGTTGGGGAGTGTGCTAAGCGAAAAAAGAAGCGTCTCAACGGGGTTTCCCCAGGATGGTGTTTTGTCCCCTATACTTTTCACTGTGGCTATGGCTGGGCTACCTGCAGCGCTAAAAGACGTTCGATAACGAGCTCACGTATCCGTGTACGCTGACGATGTTTGCATTTGGTTGTACGGATATCAACATAAGCGACTGGCAGTGATGGCTCAACGGAGTGTTCATACCATGCAGAAATATTTGTGTTCCGTCGGACTGATGGTCTCGGCCGAGAAGTCCTGTTTTGTTCTTCTCCCTTTGAAACGGCGTTGGTCCACCCGTGTTAATTTAACATTGGGCAGCCTGGCTATCCGTCAAGCCACCCACCTGCGGTGCTTTGGTGTCACCCTGGACAGCAGACTGTATTGGCGACGGGTCGGCATGACTCTTTCGGCTCTGCTTCACCAGTTCGCCCGAGAGATGGAACACCGGGTAGAGGAAGGTGAGCACAGTCCATAATTAGTTATAAGGACATTACGACCAACTACAGGACGGAGAGGCGACGTTACCCCGATCCTCACAAATCGCTTAGCAGAGAACAGCAAGCGATTTACAGGCAGATGCAAGCAGGATCGTTCCCGCACCCTTACCTTCAAAACAAGATGTACCCGGAAAGGTACGACAAGGAATGCAATTTTTGCAAGATTCAGTTAGGCACGCTCCAACACGTCATTGGAGTATGCGATTTCTACAAGCCAATCCCCCCACCTCTCACCTTTCCCACTACCCCACCCCATTCATCATCCACCCTTACCGAGCGATGGGAGACCTTGTTAACGAGCCCCGCCCTGGAAGACCAGCTCGTTCTGAATCTCCAGGGGCCAGGCGGCTAGAGAAGCATATGGGTCCCGTGAAGAGGGAACCACTTCCATCGACGGCGTCTAAGAAGACGTCGTAGTAGCTCGATTCAATAAAAGTTGTTTCTCTCTCTCTCTCCCCGTGTGAACATTTTGTGGAGGATTGCTGGAGCTAGGTGGGGGAAGGGGGGGGGGGGGGAATTCACCCGGCATCCATGATTAAGCTGCACTCAGCAATGATTTTGAGTCGTATTCTTGCCTCTGATCTCCCCTTTAGAATTCCAGTATAAGCGCCTCAAAGCGTTGCATAGGAAAGGGCTGAGGACAGCAATTGGAGTTCCTCAGGGAGCGGCGAAAGGGACGGTCATACGGAAGAGCCAGTCTGCTTGATGGCGTCACAGAGGTCACTGACGCAGGCAATGCGTCTAGGGGAAACCAGTGCTGGAAGAGCAATAATAAGTCGACTTGAACAAGGATGGCCTCTCATGCGCACACTGCTCTTAACAGTCTAAGAATATTGTGCCATCAGTGGCCGGGGAAACTTCCCATCTCAATGCCGCCTTAGGCTTACGAGGGCCTTTAGTGTCAGCTACATGTTCCTCACACGAGAGTCAAGCGAAATACGCCAGTGGAAGTAGACACATTTTGGTTCTTGAACATTTTGAGAACTCTTATCCCAATCACCTTCAGATTTTTACGGATGGCTCAGTCAATCGGAACAAAGGGGTCACTGCAGCAGCGCATGTCATTCCTGATGCCCAGGTTTCCTGGGCAGCACGCCTGGATCACGTGGTGTCCTCCACCTAATACGAGGACCAAGCACTCCTGGTAACCCGGGCTACGACGGCGCAGTCGACACATGGCTTCCTGAACAAAGGATACACACCTAGCTTTAACGCTTAATAAACGTTTCACTTTCCTTCTCTACCCTCTCGCTCTCCTCTGCTCTCACTCACCTCTCATCGCTCTCTCTCTCTCCTCTTCTCTCCCTCTCTCTCTCTCTCTCTCTCTCTCTCTCTCAACAAAAATGCATGACTGCCAGAAGTAAAATATTCTTCATTATAATAGCGTAGATGGATATGAATGGTCGAACAGAATTTTGAGCAACCAATAAATCAGAAAAATAGCAAAAATTAAAATCGGAAAAAATCATCTGGCGAAATCAATCTTACACACCGTATACAGGCTCTACAGGAAAGGAAGATTAAACTAAAAAAGCGCGGAAAAGAACATTGGAGGTACTTACAAGAAAATAACGAAAACGAACCAACCCTGCACAATGACGTGCATTTTCGGAAAAAGAAGCATAATTCGCTAGGTAATGGCACTTTATCGCTATCTTTGGGGAAAAGGAAAAAAATAAAAAACGAAGAAAATAATCCAACGTCTCTGGCTACTCATAGCTAAATCTGGCTGTAAAGAAATCTTACTATACAAAAGCGGCATAAGAAAGCTACGCATTAGTAGACAATTCTCTGAATTTCTGCAGATATTTTTGAGGGTTCTTACGCTTTTCAAAGTCAGTAATTCTTAAACAATCACTCGGTAATGTTGCTGCGGACGCCCCCAACACTGGGCTTTTGCATAATATGGCAGATAATGTTTGCGCCTTAAAGGAGCCATGAAGACAAAATGCAAGTTTGTGTTATTCGAAAGATTTCGTGTTTTATAGTGCCCCCAGCGCTTGTGCGAATGCAAACGATGCTTTATTCACTGAGAAATTAATCAATTTAGGTAAAAATTTTGATTTTCCCGCTCAATCGTGCGTTTTCGTGGTCCCAAATGACATAACAGGAACCGACCGCTCTGCAGCCTAGGGTCCCTTGATTCACGCAACCGCCGTACAGGGTGGAGACACGTATGCGCTGGCGCCGCCATTTTGGTCCACTCGCTCACTTCCGAAACAAGTCATTGTATCAAAACCGCGCTGAAATTATCGCCGCAACGGGGTTAACTGGCGAAGTTTGAATCATCTTATCTGTTTCGCGTTGCTGGGTCTCGTGGGAAACGAGAACGACGTGTTGTGCACGTTGACCCAACTGCAGCGGCACGGGACCGTTCAAAGGGTGTCTTCACCCTGTACGTTGGTGCTGGCACTGAGGTATCCGCGTGGCCTCCGCGATCGGCTACCGGCGGCGCGCCGTCGCGACGCCGGCAGCAAATCGCGGAGGCCACGGTATACGCGCGTTTGTTTACGTTACTGTACCTAGATGGCGCCACCATACTGTGGCGTGTCGTTTTCTGCCTTTTTTTTCGTTCTGGGAGAAAATGGTTTCGTGAAACATAGTGCTCGCTCGACAAATATGTTCACGTAAGACACCGTCGCGTCAATCAATCGGCCAGTGTCGCCTGAGACAACCCCAAAGCCCCGCAGTTCTGTGCAGCTAAACCAGCATAGTGCGCGCAGTACCAACAACAGCAGTACGAAGCGGTACTTCTATGTTTACATAATCTTCAGTAACTTACACTTGCCACCATTCTTACGGCTTTAAAAAGAATGTACCCTAAATTTAAGCGCAAATAGCTCGTTCGGCAAGCTTGTAAGCTCTGCCTAATTTGCGTTTACTTTCGCTGGCCTCCGCCAATCGCAGAACTGGCTCGAATGACATCATAGGTTCTGTTGCGGGAAATGAGCTAGTGGGTCGCATGGCCATTCCCTTTTTTCATAATTATGTAGCTTATTTGATCGAAGTTTACGTTAAAAGTGGTGTCAGTATGATTCTGACGAGGCAATCTTTTCAATGAACCGAACTTGTGTTTTCTCTTCATGGCTCCTTTAAATATAAGGTTGCGCTGTGCTCTGACATATAGGTGTCAAGGACATAGCGCAACCTTATATCAATTCTTGTGCTTTGTCTTATAGTAGTTCTTTATCCCTTTAGTCATTTGTCGTTTAGGCAGTCATTTAGTGGGAGATCTTCTGTCTGAGTAATACAGGTCCGCCACTGTGCCAAGGGCACCGTAGCGGATGCTTAGGTACAATGCATTGCCTACGCGAGGTCACCTTTAAAGTGTTATCAGCGCACGCAGGCGAGGACACAATCATAAGAAACGACAGGACAAAGCGCTGAACTGCAACTTATTTTTTATTCAGGAAAGAAAGACATCTAAACCCCCGCACATCCAATAGGATTGCCAACACAGCCTGACGTCAACACTTATCCTCTGGTCCTCAGATTGTTACAATCGTTGCACCAGATATTACATTTCTTTTTTGCGAGAGCGCAGCCAACGGCATGATTACACATTTATCATTAAAGGGACTCTGCGACACTTCCGACAGGCGCTGTCACTCTTTCCTCCGCGTCTGAAAGCCCTGCGAAATTTATGGTTATTGCCAGCACGGGGCGGCACTGCGCGATTTGCTCGTCGCAGCACATTGGCCTTCCGTTTCTGCTTTGCTTTTGTGGCGATTTTTTGAGGGGCTATCGAATGCATTGCTTGCAGCAACGGAAAGAACGCCGGCAAATAGCCGCTACACCGCTGCAATGGCGTAATTCGAGGGCTCGAAAAACGCCAAGACCATGGACGAGAGAAAAATCTTTTGAGCAAGAGTTTAGGGTATCTGATGGCCATAGAGCATCAAATTTTGGCTGGGGCACTTTTTCACCCCCAATTCTATGTATACAGATTGTGTGGTGGTTGGGTTCCCAGACAGTTTATCGAACGCCGTTTTATCGAAAAAATGCCCGCTTTATCGAACGCCGTTTTATTGAATGCCCTTTTATCGAACCACCTACGTCCATTTTATCGAAAGTGCGGTTTTGCGGCTTTCATTGTACTTTTAGGGGTTTTTCTTTGTTTAACTGGCCATCGCATTAACCTAACCTGCAGTAAGCTTCATTCTACATTGCCTCTGCCGTGCATTACATACAAAAATCTTTCTATATATGTTGACGCGCCTTTACCGTGTTTTCGATAACCTTAATTTTGTTTTATTAATTTTTTTTTAATTTGTTTTAGTCTTCACTTATTGCTCTCAAGTATGTATGTCCCCCTTGTTTATATTACAGAATTTGCCCCTGTAGTACCAAACCTAACGCCGAGCGCAATTCCTTAGATGTGCATCGGTGTATTTAGGTTGGTGTTGCGAAATGTTTCCCTTGCACCCAGGTTCATCATTACGTGATCCAGAGTCTCCCCCCCCCCCCCATTGTTCTAGTCACGTGGTTTACACGCGACACCTACTCGGACAATGTGGTCACATTGTTCGCATAATATTGGGCCAAGAACTTCTGAAAGATCAGTGCTATATGACTGGAACAGGGGGGGGGGGGGGTTCCGACAGTGATAGTGAGGCCCCAACAGAGGTGGTGGAGTCTAGGAGAACTCGTCACAAGGGAACCCGTCACAGCCAACTCGTCATAGGTGAACTCGCCAAGTAGGACAAGTCGCCAGAGGATAGAGTAGGACAAGACAAGTAGGACAGAGTCGTCTCGCACTAGGGAAACTCGTAAGCTAGTACAACTGGACAACTTCCCATCCCGTCACAATTTACGTTTTTTGTTAATCATGCTCAAATAAAAAAATACAGGATTTTCTTATAATTCTCTACTTTTGCGTCAACACTCTTAGCCCCTCTTTCGATTCATCAACCTTACGTTTTCGTGGTGGCCTTGGAGGAACACGCCCGACCAGGCAGCGCGTTTTGTTGGTTTTTTGTGTGCTTTGTTCAGGTAATCGCACGGTCCGTAGTATTAGACTTTGTTTTCTCGTTCTGATTTTTTTTTATTTTTCTATTTTAATTTACAGGTAATCGGGTCACGGCGCTGTATTAAATACACCTTCATGATGTCTCTATTTTTGCTGTTCACAATTTTGATCCTACTGTTTTTTTATGCCTTATGATAAAAAGGCAAGAGTATGCACCCTTGCAGACATGCTGGGGTGCACCAGAGGGAGATGAAACGAAACACCAACCTGCAGTACGGGGACTAATTTTGTAACTAACGTTTTTCTCGTTAGTTTCATTCAAGGCATCGAGAACAGTAGTACACAAAATTGGTAACCTCTTAGCAAATTGAACTCAGTGCCCATTAAGAATAGGGATGCAGAAATTCGTCGGAGAGACTTTTGCTAGCGTTCCAGTTTTTTATTTTGGACCCACAAGCACCAAGAAGTGTCTTACTTATGTGCATACATACGCGGCGAAATAATTAGATTTGTGTCGACACAAAATTGGTGATACAAAAATGTAGGAAGCATATCGAGGCATTTCATCAATACGCCTCACAATGCCGTGATATGCTTCGGATCAGAGGGGTGACTAGAACACAAGGAGATTCGTTATGGCAGTACCATCTTGCGCCATGAACAGAACAAAAAATTCTGGCGACATATTTCGCGCATCACAAAAACAAAAAAACACTCAGGAAATAAAAGTCAACTATATTTCGCGCATCACAAAAACAAAAAAACACTCAGGAAATAAAAGTCAACTATACAAAAACTATAACTTTTTTCAATAGGCTCGCTGTGGAGACCAGATTTGCGAATTGCATAGCGAGGGGGAAATTTTAAAAAACGTACTGCAAATTCTGTTACTCGAACAGGCAGAGAAAAACATTTTCGATAAAACAGCTTCGATAAAACTTCCATCGATAAAACGGCGTTCGATAAAACGACTTCGATAAACTATCCGGATCCCGGTTGTTGAATACGCTCTGAAAGCATTATGTATTTAGAAAAAAAGTTTAAAAGAGTGTTGCAGGGTCCCTTTAAGGCGTTCAATTTCAAGTGCTTCCATAACTTCGTGTGTGTGCTTATCCTTCTCTCCGGAAATCACTGCGCATTCTCCGAATAACGGAATACAAGCACAATTTTCGCAGTGCGAAGCTAAGTGGCCCGAAACAACAGTCTTTTGCACGAGGTTGTTACGCTAACTCAGGCTTTCATTAATCCATCTACCCGCCTGGCCAATATAAGCCCTGTGTTTTGTTGTAAGTCTCTGTTGTAAGTGCTGTAAGTCTCTCTCTTGCCACATGGCGCGTGCTGATTGGGTGCCGGAGAAGCGCCGGTGGGAGGAACAATCGCACGCGTGCTGATGCGGTGGCGCCCTCTCTTGCATGGAACCGGATTTAAGCAATTTTAACGCCCCATCTGCACCAGTTTGGGGGAATGGCAAGCGTCAACGGGAGGGCAGTGCAATGCCCGCGCCTCACAATGGGGGCTCGTCCTCGGTGATCAACGAGGCTCCGGCGCCAGGTAAGTGTGCCTGTTCTTGCTTCGACCGACCACCCGACCCGATCAGGCCTAGCCTCGAGAGCCGGTGGGTGTTTGGGTGTAACACAATTATAATCCGTCTACAAGCAGCTTTTGTTTGTGCTTATGATTGTTGAAGCGGACAGGGAGCGTTATACATATCTTCAAACATGTTGGTTTATTTTGAACCGGCTTTATCAATTACAGAGGGATATCGTTGATACGATTCGGCATAATACGTTTCTCGGCTCAATACGTTGTTCTTTTTATTCCCGGCCTACGTTCATTTAAAATAATGCATCTATGAGTGTTTACTGCGATCACTTTTTTGCCGAACATTGGATAATGCGATCGCGAAAGCGGATATTGACCGACATTTCTTTAAATCTTACATTTACCCTTCGCTATACTAGCTCGAACCACTCTCCATCAAGGCATGATCTGTATGTAGCGGACCCGCTGAGCCCACGGCTGTGCCGGTTTTGCGGCGAAAACATCGCTGCCAAGCGTTCCCGCTCCGTCCAAAGATGATGATGCGTCAGGTGATACACTGCGCCATCTTGTAAAACGTATCATAAGCGCACCGGAAGACGTCCTGCTTACATACTTCGAGGAAGTTACAGCGACAGGAGTCAACGTCGAAGGGTCAGTTCTACACGAAAAAGTTGACATATCCGCGCTCTTGCACACTGAAGACTCCCAAGCTTCCGGCGGCTGGATTCACCGATTTAATACACGACACGAATAGTTGTACAAAACAGTTCCCGCCGAAGCGAAAAATACCGCTAGCTTTTTTTTACGTTGCAGAAGAATGTAGTCCTGGACGTTAAAAAGAAGTAAGTGCCGCACAAATTGACCAGCAACTTCAACGTTGTTCAATAAAAGTTAGTTGCTGATGGAGTATGCATATCTCCCTCCTGTTTTTACCCTCTTTGGATAATACGATTTTCGGGTATTACGTTTTATTTCCGGTTCCGTGAAAAATGTATAAACGACATTTCACTGTATAAACTGTCAGTACGCGTTACGTTGTAGCGCGAGGCGTTGGAAAACGAGTGCCTGGTGATTTAGTACCGTGACCACATGAGAATACGACGACATGAGACGCGAACAGCCCAAGCCCCGGGCTTCGCGCCTAAAACCGCTTCTCGCAGTCGGAATCAAACCTGGGTCCCCCGCGTTATGAAACCGGCGTCTATCCGATTGAGCTATCATCTCGTTCCGGGCGCACAAGATTTCCTTTGGGTTCGTAGCACGAACGTCGGCTTTGGACTTTCCCGCGGGTCCTAGCGCGTGCTAAAGCGGCCCACTTTGGGACAGACGTGAAAGCCTGTGGACGAAACTATCGGGGCCTGCCAGTGATTGAGAACTTTCACCGGAAAGTTCAGGAATGAAGGTGAAGGGATCACATGGAGTGGACAATTAGCGCCTTACTAAAGAACTTGAAAGCAAACGTAGGTCGGCTCAATGGGCCATGGAACGAATAGTGATCGGAGTAACGCTTACGAGATAGGAACCGAGCTTTCTGGATAAGAGCACAATCTAGAGTAAAAGATTTAATGAAAATAAAATGGACTTAGGCAGGCCCCGTAATTAGGCGAACTGACGATCGGTGGACTACAAGGGCACAGAGTGGACACCGAGAGACCGGTCTAGAAAAATAGGAAAGCCGATAACTCGATAGAGGGACAAAATAAGGAAATTCGCTGGTAAAGAATAGAATCGAGCGTCGCGGGTTGGAGGTCGATGGAAGAGGCATTCCTCTTGCAGCGGACCAGGTGGGCTACTGCTGCTGATGATGCCACAGCCTCGTCGCCGGCGAGGGGAGAGGGACCGCCCGCTCTGCGGTTTCTGCAGTCTCGCATCCCTAGTGTAATCTGCGGCAATTTTTTTTTCGTAAAGAGAGTCAGATAAACGTACCTCCGCAATAAACCCAGACGGTGACAGGGAAAGCTGCATGGTGGTTATACGATAATGGTTATTATATAGCATGCTGGTTACATGGTTGGTTAAATGGCATGTTGTTTATATTATGAAAGTGGTATGGAATGTTGACTATTGGCCCCGAGGACAACCGTGGCGCCACCTACGAGTGACGTCACTTGTAGGACGCCGGGTTATGCTGTCGTATGCTAGAACACATTTCCTGTGCTTATGCGACCGCACGTTTTTTGTTGTGGCCGCCGTGTGCCCCCTCCTCGCGGTTTTGTAGCAAATTACAGAAGAAAGTTATCTACAGACCAAATAATCCGGGCAAGCAATCAACGACTCGCTTGTTCCCGACGACACCGCTGCGGCTGGGTAGTTTCTACCATCGCCACCGACAGCTCGTACGCAGCCAGCTAACGCCAAGGACGATACAATTGGTGCCGAGAAAAGTACACTGTTAATTCATTATGAAATACTTGCGACGTGACATGTACGCGACTGTGTGTGCAAGAAAACAGACCTTGCAACAGCGGCAGAAACGTGGCGCTCAGTTGCGATCTCACCGCGCGTACTGCACGCATTGCGTGGTAAAAAATGAATGACTACGTGAGACCGGTGAGCGGATTTCTTCGCCGCACAGGCTTAAAAGTGCTGGTACGATCTGCACTTTGGCTTAAGCAGTGCCTATTTCCCCTCTAATGCTTTTTTTTTATATATACATGCCCCGATTTGATTAACGATCACTAGTACTCTGTACTGCTGATATGTTTACTTTTCGCTGCAACTGTTCGCAATGTACGAATGGTATTAACGTGAGTTTTTAACGCCTTCGAGTGGGTTTAGACTGATTTGGCTATGTAAATTAAGACCTCTGCAACACGGGATTTTGTCTGTTTACAATGAGCCTGCGCTTTTCTAGTCTGGCATCAAGTACGAGAACTCACGTTTGCTCACAGAAGGCGTGTTTGCGTACGAGGCGAAACACGTCGTGGGGTAATGGGGAGTTTAAGAATAGGGGAACCAAGCGTTGGAGGCCCCCAAAAAGTTCGTGGAACCCAAAGCAACACGCTTGCGCGCGGCGAGTTTTAGAAGAGGGTCTTCTCCAACAGCTAACTCACCGCCGGTTTCGGATGCCCGGAGTCCGATGTTGAGAACTTTAGGCTTAGTGTCGCGGCAGATATTTCATCGCCGCTGTCGTTACAGTCGCGAATGATAGTCCCTAACACAACTTTTCACCACACTGTCACCCCTTTTCTCGTATGTGGAAGTTTGTATCTGTGGTTACTGCCATTTAAGCCTTCGATGATCAAGATACCTGCCACGGCCTCGGCCGATTTTTGCGCGCTGGTATCGCCACCCTTCAGCCGCTCGCCGCACCGTGCGCGAACGGGCCGGCGGCGTGGGGCCCGACATCCGCGGCCGGTCGCCGTAGCCACCGTTCGGCCGCTCGGGTCCCAGGTTGGGTACGCAAGCCTGACTGTATGGGCAATTCTGCCTTTTGCGGCCCTGTACGCCTGGTTCCACCCACCATGAGTACAAATAAAGTAAAGATGGCGCCCAGCACAGATGTCTGCGTGCTGTGCTCCGCTGTTTTTTACGGCAGACAGGAGAATTTTCGATGCACATCGTGCAAAAAACGTGCGCACTCCAAAAGTATTCAGCTGCCCGACATGGAGCTGCAAGCTGTGAAGACTGGTGAGAGGCCCTTCCAGTGTAATCTGTGCCGGTGTTCGGCGTCGGAGGTGGTGAGTAGGCCTAGTGCCGATTCCGTACACGAGAGCCTGCCGGCCACGCAGCCACCCGATCCTCAGAACAGCGCTCCTCGACCAGGCGACCTTGGAGGGGACGCGACCGACATCCGCGAAATGCTGCTCCACGCTCTCGAGGGCCTTTCATTCCTGACGGACGAGGTGGCAAAGCTACGAGAGGCCAACGACCGCCTGAGCAGGGAGAACGCGCGTGCTTTCGCCCAGCAGTCAGGCATAATTGCTTCTCTGCGGGCGGAGGTTCGCAGCCTTCGAGGGGAGCGGCTCCCGCGGTTACCGCGGGCCGGTCCCTTGCCTCCCGAGCTTCCTGCCCCCCCTTCGACACCTGAGCTCAACGTGACGATGGCGACCCCTTCCACGCAGCGAGTGGACCTTTCATCCTTTGCCACTGTTGTGGCGAAGATAAACGCAGCGTCTACGCTTTCAGCGAACGAGCAGCTGACCCCAGCCCCTTCCGAGGCTTGCCTTTTGTTAAATGATGCATCCGGCAAGCCACCTTCCAACGACTCGGCCCAGTCAAACAAACGCAGAGGGAGTGCAGTGTGTGTGGGTGCTTCAGATGCGTGTAGCATCTCCGTCGTTCGTCCATCTAAGCGTCCGAGACACATCTTCGTGTCTAAACTGTCACCGTGCACCACTTCAGCCCAACTGACGGAGCATCTTTCGACGGTACATGTCATACCTCTGGCTTGTCAGCGGCTGAAGACCAAGTACAGTTCATATTCTTCCTTCTGCGTTACGGTCGATGAGGACTCCTTCGAGCGTTTGAGCGATCCTTTGTTCTGGCCGAAGGGCTGCCTTTTCAAACCTTTCCGCGGAAAGCTGCATCCCGAAATGTTCTGTTCCACTGATGTCCCACACGATGAAAAAAACTAACAATAGGGTGGACATTTACTATCAAAATGCGCGCGGCCTTCGCACTAAAGCGTCCGAATTTTTTGCTAATGTACTTTCCTCAAATTTTCCAATTATTGTAATTTCTGAATCCTGGCTCTGTAGTGACATTAGCTCAAATGATTATTTCCCTCCAAATTACCAAGTTTCCCAAATTATCCGCACAAAATTATATATCTGCTAACAATTTTGTCTCAGTTAGTGGTCGTCAGGGTCGAGGTTAGGAGTGTCAGTGTAAGAGGCGTCAAGCCTTGAGGGCGACAATGAGTGTGTCTGGCTGGACCTCCGACTGACTGGGGGCGAGAGGCTCTTAATAGGGGCGTTTTATATTCCCCCCGATGTTCCTATTTCTTCGTTCAATGAGCTACTTACTTCTGTAGAAGAAGTTTGCGCTTCACACCAAAATCACCATTTATCATTTAGGGGATTTCAATGCACCTGGTGTACAATGGGACAGTCTAACTAACCAGCATTACAATTATTACGTACAGCAAAAATCTCGCATTGTTTTAGACTTCCTAGATTTCACATCCATGGCACAACTGAATAACATCAAAAACTGCTCCGAAAATATCTTAGACCTCTGCTTCTCAAACATACAGAACGCGCGAGTATCAATGGTGGATATCTCTCTTGTCAAACCCGACAAGCTTCATCCTCCATTTTCAGTTTCGCCTCCCGTTTTGATTCGGCATTGTGGTACCTCACTAAAGTATAATGAACTCTCTCCCTTCTGTTATGCACGTGGGGATTACATTGGCTTGTATAGCTTTTTTTCTTCGTTTGATTGGTCGGAAATTCAAGAACTTCCTGATTGCAATGCACAGGTCGAACGGTTCACCGAAATTGTCAAAAGCGGTATGGACCAATTTATTCCCAAGTATAAACCAAACCACTCCAAGCACCCACATTGGTTTTCAAAAGACTTCGTACGACTCTTAAATTAAAAGACCGCTGCCACAGAAAGTATAAGAAAACCGGGAGTGACGAATGGAAACAGAACTTCTGCTCTTACCGTTAATTATGTAAAAACCTTTATGAGCGGGACCAGCGCTCCTATCTCGATTCTGTAGAGAGTAGTGCGAATTCTCAGCCTGAAACATTTTGGAGATACATCCGGTCCCGTAAGAACAACTCACATGATCTTATCAATCTTGTAGATTCCTCTGGGGAAGAAGTTCATAATGTCGCCAACCACTTTGCTCAGCACTTCAGTGCTACATGCGGCCAGCGTGACGTCTCTGAAATGAACATATTGTTAAATCGCGTACAGGGCTCCAGCTTAGTGCTTTTGGACGAGCAGTTGGTTTTGGAGAGCCTAAAGCGCATGAAACCGTCATTGTCGTGTGGAGCTGACGGAATACCTCCAGCTATTCTCAAAACATACGGCAGCATTTTTGTACCTGTTTTGACGGTGATATTTAACCAGTGTCTAAAAACAAACGTGTTCCCTCTCGCGTGAAAATTTTCTCGAGTCCGTCCTATTTTCAAGTCAGGCTCCAAATCGGATGCAACAAACTACAGAGCAGTTTCTCTCCTTTGTGCTTGTTCCAAGCTGTTTGAGACAGCGCTGTACAAATTACTGTCAAGTTCTGTACAGAATTTTCTTGTAAGTAAACAGCACGGCTTTATATCAGGAAGTTCGACAACAACTAATCTCTCCTGCATTATGGAGCAGGCCTCGGCAGCCATTTCTGAGAGGGGCCAGCTCGACGTTGTCTACTGTGATCTGAGCAAAGCATTTGACGTTGTCTGCCACACGCTGTTACTTAAAAAGCTTTTACAGGTAGAAATTGATACACCACTCGTGGCATTGTTGGGTAGTTATCTAGATAACCGGTTCAGTTTCGTTAGCGTTAACGGGCAGACGTCTGCTCTGTACAGATCAACAAGCGGTGTGCCTCAAGGCTTCGTGTTGGGGCCTCTTTTGTTCTCCATTTTTGTTAATGATGTGTCAGCCGCAATTAAGATGTCTTCTTTCCTTCTTTACGCTGACGACATTAAAATATTCAGACGGATTGAGTCCATTAATGACTGCATTGCCCTGGAGCAAGATATATCCTCATTTTCCAAGTGGTGCTCAGACAATAGATTAAATCTTAACTCTACAAAAACAAAGGTCATGTCTTATAACAGGAAAACGAACCGCACTTTATTTTGCTACAGTATCAACGGTGGTTACTTGTCTAGAGTTGAAGAGATCAGAGACCTCGGCGTGCTTTTCGACAGTGCCTTAACTTTCTCACCTCATGTCACTCAACTTACTAGGCGGGCGCTACGCTCTCTTGGGGCTGTATGCAGGTTTTCTCGAGAATTCCGGTTTCCTTCTTCATTCCTAAAACTATTCAGAACGTTTTGTATTCCGCAACTAGAATATGCTTCTGTCGTTTGGAATGGAACCTGTAGTTCCAACTGTCAACGTATAGAGCGTGTAAAAACCAAATTTTCCTCAATATTTAGGCATCGTTTTCCTTTGGAGCCTATCCCTATAACTGTTTCTCCAAGTCCCGGCGGACCCACTCAGGACCTTCTTTTCATGTACAAATTGCTTCATGGTATTATTTATGCCCGGAACTACTTGAATCAATTAGTTTTCGCGTTTCACAAAAAGCTACAAGGCTCGCCCACCCTTTTAAAGCAGCTGGAGCTCTCAGCACACGTTCTCCTCTTCAAAGGAGCATCTGCATAATGTTCACTCCGAGAAGCTCGATATCTTTCAGCGTCCTCTTCGGGAGTTTTTGGCCGGGTTGTCAGCTCTGACACACTAGGTTCATCTTGGCAGTGCTATTTTCTTCACTTATCGTCCCTGACGTGTGGCATTGACTTCACCGAGCTTGTTCTTGTTCCTGGTTATTCGTGTATTGTGCTGATACTGCGACTGTAATTATCGTAGAATTTTTCTTTTTCTGCCGTTTTTATCATTAAAAGTTGCCATATTCACTTCATGCGTCCATTTGAAACTGAAAATGTACGCTTCCCGAATCTTGTAAAAACTTTCTTCTTTTCACTCACCCTTCCGTATAGTTACGCTTATTGTAAGATGTCTTCTTGCAATTGACCAGACATTACAGTTTCTATTGATTGTGTAATGTTGCCTAAAATTACACTATGGTATTTTTATTCTTCTTTGAAGTTGTAGTTTCTTCTTATTTTTTGCTCACTCACTGTTCTTTTACCAGCTGTTGATACATTTCATTTCTGTCTTATACCTTGTCTTGATTGTGTAAAGTCTTGATTGTATACTTGATTGTGTAAAGTCGGTTGGATTGCACTATTTTATTTCTAATCTTCTTTGACGTTTTTGTAGGTCTTTTTTTTCGCTCACTAGTGTTTATTAGCAAATTGTTGATGTACTACAGTGCTGCATTTTCCCCTCTGAGTGCTCCAGCACGAAGGCCTCCGCTGTTCCTGGGCACTATAATAAACATTGATTGATTGATTGATTGATGATTGATTGATTGATGATTGATTGATTGATTGATTGATTGATTGATTGTTGATTGATTGATTGATTGATTGATTGATTGATTGATTGATTGATTGATTGATTGATTGATTGATTGATTGATTGATTGTTATTCTATGTTTCCAATTGGATGAGAACATCGTGTGGACCAGCATCAAGCGGCTAAAGCCCTCGTTGTCTTCTGGGCCTGATGGTATTCCTGCCGCAATTCTAAAAACGTATGCAAATATATTCGTTCCTGTGTGTCTCCGGTCTGGCACGTACCCTCGCTCATGGAAAATTTCTCGTGTATTCCCTGTTTTCAAGTCAGGCCCAAAAACTGACCCCATGAACTATAGGCCAGTGTCGCTCCTTTGTTCTGCCTCTAAAATATTCGAGTTATCTCTTCATGCGGTCTTGTCTTTCTCACTTAAACACGTCCTCATTCCTAATCAACATGGCTTCATGCGTGGTCGCTCAACTTCCACAAACCTCGCATGCTTCATGGAGCAGGCTGTCCCAGCAGTCGTTGGTAGAGGCCAGCTTCATGCGGTCTACTGTGACATTAGCAAGGCCTTTGATGTAGTCAACCACTCGTTGTTGCTTGCCAAGCTCATTCTGTTAGATGTTCACGCTTCTTTAGTGGGTCTTATACGTTGCTATCTCCAGGAGATATTGCTATGTAAGTGTTAACGGTCAAACATCATTTAGATACAAAGCAACAAGTGGTGTACCCCAGGGCTCCGTTCTGGCCCCCTTCTTTTTCCATTTCATTAACGATGTTGTTTCTGCCATTCAAAATTCATCTTTTTTGTTGTATGCTGGTGATATGAAAATCTTCAGAGAAGTGCGTAATGTTCAGGACTGTAATTCTCTTCAGGCTGATATTGTGTCATTCCATCGTTGGTGCACCAAAAATGACTTAATTTTGAACCCCTCAAAAACGAAAGTTGTTTCCTATAGTAGGAAAACTCAACAGCTGCAATACTCCTATAAAATAGCAAGCACTGCACTGCCGAGGGTGACCGAAATTCGGGACTTGGGAGTACTATTTGATTCTTCTCTGACTTTCTCTTCCCACGTTACACAAATTACCGGACGCTCTCTTCGATGTCTGGGTGCTGTTTGCAGGTGTTCTAGAGAGTTTAAAAGTCATCTTCCTTTCTTAAAGTTGTATTCAGCTCTCTGCTTACCTCTTCTCTAATACGGTTCTGTTGTTTGGAATGGAACTTGCAAGTCCAATAGTGACCGCATCGAAAGGGTTCAAAATAAGTTCCTTTCTATCTTTAGGCACCGTTTCCGTCATGTACAAGAAGACGCAAATGGCAGCATGTCTTGTCTCAAAAGTATTCCTTCCCTTTGGTGTCGACGAATGAGAGCTGACATTATCTTTCTTTATAAACTTCTTCATGGTGATATTTTGTGTGATGACTTGGTTGCACTTATCAATGTCAACTTGCCGAACAAACTTTTCCGAAGATTTCGAACGTTCAGAACAGATGCTTTAAGTAGACGACGCTCGTGCATCTGCAGAATACAATGTGCATATAATGAATATTCCGATCGTCTTGATATATTCCAGAGCTCTTTGTCTTTGTTCTCTAATGAATTGAAAACTGTTGTAGCTTAAGTGCCTTTATGTCATTTATGTGGCGTATTTCTGTTCCGTATTTATTCTATGCAAATCATCATCTTGCTTGTTTGTTTTTCACTTTTCCTGATTTTGTGTTGCTTGAATTTCTGTCGGTTTAAGTGTCAGTGCTTGTAACGCTGAACTTCGCAGAAGTTTGCCACAGACTGACGGCTTCTACTCCTACAGATTATCCCGGTGGCTTCGCTGTCCGATCAAGTTCGTGATTTTCTGGACCTGGGTGGCCTGCTGACGCATACGACACTTCGTCGCTTCTTCGTTGGCGCATACTACTACTACTGTGCCTGTTCTTCGCCGGTCCGGACCATTCTGCTCATCTGGCGGGCAGTCTTCGCAGCAGCTGGAAACCCAGCCCATGTGATCGTCCTTAAAAGGGGGCGGATCTCGGCGGTGCTTCGCTGTCGGCGGCGAAAGTTTGCCACAGACTGACGGCTTCTACTCCTACAGGTAGTCAAAGTATTTACCCGCCGTGGTGGCTCAGTGGCTAAGGCGTTGCGCTGCTGAGCACGAGGTCGCGGGTTCGATTCCCGGCCGCGGCGGCCGCTTTTCTGATGGAGGCGAAAAGCAAAAACGCCCGTGTGTACGAGATTTCGGCGCACGTTAAAGACCCCCAGGTGGTCAAAATTAATCCGGAGCCCTCCACTACGGCGCGCCTCATCGCCTGCGTTGCGTCGGCGCGTTAAACCCTACAATCAATCAAGTCAAAGTATCTTGTTCATTTAGCCTGTTTTGCTTGATTTTTGCCGCTGACTGCACTGTGCTACTGTCTTTTTGGGGGTGTTATTCACTATGTCGGACCAGGACAGTTGTATTGTGTGCCATGAACTGATACCGGATGATGGCAAATTTATGAAGTGTTCGGAATGCAACCACTGTTATCATCTCGGCCAAACGTGCTCGGGCATTGCTTCTGGCATTTTTACAACTATGGGTCAGGCAAAACGAGACGCTTGGGTGTGCAAGACGTGTCGTTCAGTGAAGAAGCGTCAAGGTCCGTCCTCTCAGTACGATGGCTCTCAAGCCGGTGACAGTTCTTGCTCCGAATCTGCTTTGCTGTCAGAACTTCGGGAGATTAGGAAAATTTTAGAATCTCTACCAGAACTGCATGCAAAAGTAGATTCGCTGCTCCTCCTCAGAACGGAATTTGTAGGGCTGTCTAAGCATGTCCAAGAATTGCAGGAATCGGTGGAATTCACCTCCAAACAGTATGATACCATACTAGATCAAGTGAAAGCTAACCAGCAGCAAATGTCGAAAGGGGAGGAAGAGATCGATGCCTTGAAAAAGACTGTGTTTGAGCAAGCAATGCAGATACAGCGGCTACAGGAAGACCAGAACGAAAGCGAACAGTACAGTCACAGAGCAAACCTGGAGATCCATGGTTTGCCTTTCGAGAAAGATGAAGACTTAAAAGATGAGCTTTCGAAACTAGCAGTCGCACTGAAGTTGCCGAACTTCTCTCTCTCCGATGTGTTGGCAATTCACAGGCTTCCTTCTAAACGTGACACTGTACCTGTAGTTCTCGTGCGATTCGCGTCACTTTCGGTCAAAGAGTCTTGGTCTGCTGCACGCGGTTCACTCAGGCAATTGCACCAGTCTGGGGCACTGCCTAAACTGTTTTTCAATGACAACCTGACAAAGTTCAATCGTGATCTGTTCTGGCACGCGAGGACTGCAGCAAAAGACAAAGGCTATCTCTTCGCTTGGGTGAAGACGGGAAAAATCTATGTTAAAAAGACTGAAGATGCTCCACTCCTCCGAATAAGCAAACTGTCCGACATCGCTAAAATACAATAAATTTCATGGCTCTTGCTTCTAAAGAGCTTGCTAACTTCAGCGTCCTACGGGATATGCTTCGCAGCAGTAAATCAGGTCTTGAGTTTACAATTATTAACATAAATATTCGCAGCATGCGTAAGTACTGGGACGAATTCAAACATATCGCTGAATCTGCATCTGAGCTTATAGATGTGTGTGTTATAACCGAAATAAATATTCCTCAATCCTGTGTTAGTTTGTTCACCTTGCCAAGCTACCGTTCCCACTTTGTAACTCGAACAGGCCGCCGAGGCGGAGGCATTGCTATCTTTGTTCGAGATCATTTCGAGGTAACTGATATTGATGTAACCTTCACTCATGCAGAATGTTTAGCTATTAGACTGGCAAATGGCGCGATATCTATGGTACTTTTTATAATTTACCGTCCTCCTTCATGCAGTGCAACTAGATTTTTGCTTGAATTAGGGTAAACGCTTAAAAAATTCGGCTCAGCGGATCAATTATGTTTAGTCGGCGACTTAAATATAAATATATTGTGTCCTGTCCAACCTATTGTTGCTGACTATTTGGGATTGCTTTCGTCACACGGTCTTGAGTGCACTGTAAATGTTCCTACGCGTGAAGAAGTGGTATGTGATAAGCTGGTTACATCGTGCTTGGATCATATCTTTGTCAGGGCCGAAAACTTTTCTTTTGCTTCCTACGTCATCACTAAAAAGTTGGCTGATAATTATTTTGTGGCCTGTCGCCTTTCGGCTAACTCTGCTTCGTCTAGAGCATATACGGTGGAAGGAAATTCAGATAGCGGCGTTCGTTTTTCTTTCGTGAACAAAAATAAGTTTGATAGTTTGGTGTCTAACTTCAATTGGTCGGCGTTAATGCTGAACGGTTCCCGGGAATGGTTTATGAACACTTATGTGAACAGCTGAAAACTTTCGAACGTCCCAGCACGGTTTTAGTGTCCAAAAAACGCCGTAAGGATTGCTGCTGGATAACTTCCGAGGTGATGCAGGCTATCTCGTACAGAGATTGGTTGTGGAAACGGATTAAGCGGTCACCTGGAGACCATGAGTTGCGCATAAATTATAAAACCGCACGTAATAGGGTCGTCGCCCTCTTACGAGCCGGCCAAGCGCCGGCATTACTTTAACCAATTTAATCAACATTCAAAGAATCCGAGGAAGACCTGGTCTCTTGTGAACGCTTTACGCGGTCATGTGAGCAATAGGTGTTCCATTTTTTCATCGTTCCATGATGATCCGATTTATGTAGCAAATGAGTTTAATCGGGCTTTTAGAAACGTACCTGAACCCTCGGAACTTTCTGGTGGGCCCTGCACACTTAAAGAATCCATTCCCTCGTCAGCGTTTTTACCTCGTTTATATCCAAATCTGACCTCAAAACCATTGTGTTCAGTTTTTCGTTCGAATAAGCCTGCCGGTTTGGACGGTATGTCTATTGATACACTTCGTAGAAATTTCTGAGCCTTTAGCAGATGTCGTTCTTTTCATTTAAATGGCTTCATAAACGGTGCAGATATTCCCATGGCATTTTAAAAAACTGCTATTGTACGTCCTCTCCACAAAGCAGGTCCGGAAGATAATGTAAACTCATATAGGCCCATTTCTATACTGCCCATCCTGTCTCAAATATTAGAAAAAATTTCTTCTGGTAACGATGTCCTCCTTTCTTGAAAAAAGTTTTCGTAATTTCACCTCGGCAGTTTGGGTTCGTTGCCGGACGGTGGAACTATTACACTGTTGGAAGAATTTGCGGACGAACTGTACTCCGCTTTGAATGCAATCTCTTCGCGCTGTGCTTTATTTTTAGATATAACAAAGCGTTTGACTCTGTTTGCCATAAAATATTGTTACGCAAACTATACTTATTAGGTTCCGGGGCCGTTTTACGATTCTACTAAATCAATATCTATGCGGGTCGATTTCAGGTTGTTGCTACGGATAACCATTTAGAATTCAGCACTCCTCTGCCTTATTAACCGGTGTACCACAGGGTTCAATTTTATCTCCACTCCATCTCAATCTTTACATGAATGATTTTCCTTCGGCCATTACTAAATGTAAAGTCTTTCAGTACGCCGATGACACAGTTTTTACTTTCAAAGCATCTCAACTATGGAAGAGCGGTAAATGTTTTACAAAGTGACATAAATAACGCGGTACGTTGGTTTTCTCAAAATCGCATTACTATAAATTCCAACAAAACTAAAATGATTTGCTTTCGAAATCCATTGAAAACTACATTGATCAATATTCCTGTATATTACATGACCATCACCATCCTTGCCAATGTAATGTGGTTGAATATGTTTGAATAATGTCAAGTATTTAGGAATTTTATTTGACTGTGCATTGACGTGGCAACACCATTTATCGTATGTTTGTGGTAAGCTTCGTAAGGTGGCGTGTGTACTATTTAATATGGAAACTGTTGTTCCCATGCATGTTAAGAAAAGTATCGCGCATGCTCTCGCTTATAGTGTTTTAAGATATGGCATTACCATTTTTGGTAGCTGTTCTTCACGTTGGAAAACTCGAGTTGATTCTGTCCTGAAAAAACATATTAAAATCTATAGCTTATGGTTCTCCTATGTACAATTCTACAGACATTTTCAAAGCGTTGTACTTGCCTTCATTTGATAGTCTTGTTGTACAAGCTGTAGTAACCACTCACTTTAGGAAGTCTGATTTTAAGGTTGATAACAAGCCTGCTAGATTTGTGCGTTCGCAACCTCGTTTTGTTGTTCCTCGTTCACGTACTCGGTACGGTACGGCACGAAGATGTGCTTATGTAGCCAAAATATTTAATGAGTTGCCGGAAGAAATTTTTTCGGCCTCTTCAAAAAGGCAACTTAAAAAAACTTTGAATGATTACATGGTACAGTTTCCTGATCGTTAGTAAATTTTGTATCTCTCATTATACGCATACTTATCTTGTTAGGTGGCTATGTTTTGTTATCTAGGTGACATTATGTACTTATTTGCCTTTTTTTTCTTTCGCTTCGTCGACTTGCCGGGCCCAGTCCCTCAAGCCTAAGTAGGCTTTGACGGGCCCGCTACTCTGTAGTTGCACAAATACGGGCAATAAAGTATTATTATTATTATTATTATTATTATTATTACAACATCTTGTTTCCCAAGAGAGGTGGCAGAGCGAGTTTCGTCAACTCAGGTCGCATTGTAAAAATGTGCTTAAGCGCGATAGGTCCAGTTATATTGCCGCGGTTGAAGCCGATGCGCCGCGCAATGCTAAAGCTTTCTGGGGTCATGTCCGTGCACAAACTTCCAGAAACAACCCTGGAGATATTAACCTCACTGACAAGAGGGGTGACAGCATTCCTGACGTTCCTAATGCTTTTGCTCAACAATTCAGTTCAGTATTCGGCAAGAAAAGTGCAGCCTGCCCCCCTCAAGTGTTTCCGGGTATGATAAAAGCTCAGAATGTTTTATTTCGGAAAGTCTTGTATCAAGAGCTCTAAAGCGAGTTAAGCCCTCATTTTCGTGCGGCCCTGATGGCATTCCTTCGGCAGTACTGAAGGCGTTTGGGGATCTTCTTGTTCCGGTCTTGGCGCGAATATTTCGAACGTCACTCAATACCGGTAAGTTCCCCACTCGTTGGAAGACTGCGCGGGTTGTTCCTATATTTAAGTCAGGGTCAAAGTTAGACCCCACAAACTACCGCCCGATTTCTATTCTCTGCGCCGCTTCAAAACTCTTTGAGACAGTACTACATACACTACTCTCTTTCAGCGTAAAAACTATATTATTGCCTCAGCAACACGGCTTTCTCGCTGGGAGATCGACCACCACTAATCCGTCAACTTCATGCTGCATGCTTCGGAAGCTGTGCAAGGGAGAGGTCAACTTGATGTAGTCTACTTTGATTTAAGCAAGGCGTTTGATGTCGTCTGCCACGAGCTCTTAGCCAAAAAACTATCTGAGCTTGATATACAACCATCCCTGATATCTCTTATATGCAATTATCTATGTGATAGGTCATGTTTCGTGCATGTAAATGGACAGTCTTCTCTTTCCTATGAGGTCACCAGTGGTGTCCCTCAGGGCTCAGTTCTCGGGCCACTTCTCTTCTTAATCTTTATAAATGATGTCGCGACAATATTTAATGATTGTAATTTTCTTTTATATGCCGATGATGTAAAAATATTTAAATCTGCCAGCTGTTCCGCTCTCCAGAGAGCAATCTCGTCCTTCTCGCATTGGTGCTCATGCAACAAACTCCTCATTAATACATCTAAAACTAAGGTAATGACATACACAAGAAAGACTGACAACATCTTGTTTCCCTATAACATCAACGGTGAATTACTCCCACGTGTAGAGGTTAATGACCTAGGCGTCACTTTCGACAGTAAACTGAGCTTCTCTCCACATATTCAGGTAATTACTCGTAGAGCTCTTCGATCGCTTGGCGTTGTCTGTCGCGTGTCCAAGGAGTTCAAGGAGCCGATTTCTCTTCTCAAGCTCTACACAACTATATGTCGTCCTCAGCTTGAATATGCATCTGTTGTCTGGAACAGCACGAGCAAAACAAACCGTAAGCTTGTAGAAAGGGTCCAAAATAAGTTCATATCTATCTTCCAGCATCGCTTTGGCGATAGTAGTAATTATAACCCTGGATCGCCCTCTTCATTGGCGCTATCATGCTTAACTTCCAGGGGAACAAGGCTGATATTCTCTTCCTCTTTAAAATTATGCACGGCATAGTGTCTTGTGGTGAGCTGCTACAGCATGTTCGTCTTTATGTGCCGCAAAAGTGGACCAGGAAACATGATACCTTTTGCAACCCCAATTGTCTGCGTGTCTTGTGCCCTGTGTGCCGACTGCAATGCACGTACAATCGGTACTCGGATTACCTTGATATATTTAATGATTGCCCTACTCTGTTTCGCAAACATGTCTGTGAGTTTGTATTAGCGTAACTGCCAACTTTTCTTATTCTGCATTTGTCTTTTATCCTTGAGTTCATGCACTTAAATGACTTTCATTCCGTAACTTCAACATAAGCTATCCTTTCGTTTTTTTGTATTTTGTATTTTATTTTGTATTTGAAAGATGTGTACATTATGTTTCGTGTGTTTCCTGTTTCCGTGCGCCAGCACAAAGGCCGACCCCGGCTGTTCCTGGGCACGCAAATAAATGATTGATTGATTGATTGAATATTATTATTATTATTATTATTATTATTATTATTATTATATTATTATTATTATTATTATTATTATTATTATTTTATTATTATTATTATTATTATTATTATTATTATTATTATTATTTATTATTATTATGCATTTCGTTGGGCTGTATGGCTACTTTTCTGCTGCCCCTTGGTCAACAGTCATTGACCACTCTGATGTCAATGAACAAGTTGACCGTTTTACTGAGATTGTGCTTTTGGGTATGAAGAAATACATCCCGCAATATTTACCAAAGAAGTTCAAGTTCCCACACTGGTTTTCTTCTGAATTGCGGGATGCCCTGAAACTCAAAGAACGCGCGCACAGAAAGATGAAGCGCTCTGGTGCGAATCAGTTCGCTCAGGAGTTCCGGCGCCTACGTGCCCTATGCAAAATATTGCACAAGCGTGATCATGCTTTGTACCTGGCGTCAGTTGAAGCTAAAGCAACTCATCAGCCGGAGCCTTCTGGAAGTACATTCATTCTAGATCTAGTACAACGAAAGAATCTATTCGTCTACTGGATTCCAACGGCGATGAGGTTGCAGATGCGGCCGACTGCTTTGCTCGTCAGTTTTCTTCTTTGTTTGGGCTTAGCGGTGGTAGTGATGACGGCAGCGTCTCTTGTCACCAGGACGGTTACTCCGCTTGTTTCCAATTGGATGAGAACATCGTGCGGGCCAGCATCAAGCGGCTAAAGCCCTCGTTTTCTTCTGGGCCAGATGGTATTCCTGCTGCAATTCTAAAAACGTATGCAAATATATTTGTTCCTGTGTTCACCTCAATATTTAATAACTGTCTCCGGTCTGGCACGTACCCTCGATCATGGAAAATCTGTCGTGTATTCCCTGTTTTCAAGTCAGGCCCAAAAACCGCCCCATGAACTATAGGCCAGTGTCGCTTCTTTGTTCTGCCTCTAAATATTCGAGTTATCTCTTCATAAGGTCTTGTCTTTCTCACTTAAACACGTCCTCATTCCTAATCAACATGGCTTCATGCGTGGTCGCTCAACTTCCACAAACCTCGCATGCTTCATGGAGCAGGCTGTCCCAGCAGTCATTGGTAGAAGCCAGCTTGATGCGGTTTACTGTGACATGAGCAAGGCCTTTGATGTAGTCAACCACTCGTTATTGCTTGCCAAGCTCATTCTGTTAGATGTTCACGCTTCTTAGTGGGTCTTATACGTTGCTATCTCCAGGAGCGATATTGCTATGTAAGTGTTAATGGTCAAACATCATTTAGGTACAAAGCAACCAGTGGTGTACCCCAGGGCTCCGTTCTGGGCCCCCTTCTTTTTTCCATTTTCATTAACGATGTTGCTTCTGCCATTAAAAATTCTTCTTTTTTGTTGTACGCTGATGATATAAAAATCTTTAGAGAAGTGCGTAGGGTTCAGGACTGTAATTCTCTTCAGGTTGATATTGTGTCATTCCATCGTTGGTGCACCAAAAACGACTTAATTTTGAACCCCTCAAAAACGAAAGTTGTTTCCTATAGTAGAAAAACTCAACAGCTGCAATACTCCTATAAAATAGCAAGCACTGCACTGCCGAGGGTGACCGAAATTCGGGACTTGGGAGTACTATTTGATTCTTCTCTGACTTTCTCTTCCCACGTTACACAAATTACCGGACGCTCTCTTCGATGTCTGGGTGCTGTCTGCAGGTATTCTAGAGAGTTTAAAAGTCCTCTTCCTTTTCTTAAAGTTGTATTCGGCTCTGTGCTTACCTCTTCTCGAATACGGTTCTGTTGTTTGGAATGGAACTTGCAAGTCCAATAGTGACCGCATCGAAAGGGTTCAAAATAAGTTCCTTTCTATCTTTAGGCACCGTTTCCGTCATGTACAAGAAGACGCAAACGGCAGCATGTCTTGTCTCAAAAGTATTCCTTCCCTTGGGTGTCGACGAATGAGAGCTGACATTATCTTTCTTTATAAACTTCTTCATGGTGATATTTTGTGTGATGACTTGGTTGCACTTATCAATGTCAACTTGCCGAACAAACTTTTCCGAAGATTTCGAACTTTCAGAGCAGATGCTATAAGTAAACGATGCTCGTCCATCTGCAGAATACAATGTGCATATAATGAATATTCCGATCGTCTTGATATATTCCAGAGCTCTTTGTCTTTGTTCTCTAATGAATTGAAAACTGTTGTAGCTTAAGTGCCTTTATGTCATTTATGTGGCGTATTTCTGTTCCGTATTTATTCTATGCAAATCATCATCTTGCTTGTTTGTTTTTCACTTTTCCTGATTTTGTTTTGCTTAAATTTCTGTCGGTTTAAGTGTCAGTGCTTGTAACGCTGAACTTCGTTTTTTCATTTTGAAACTTCCTAACATTTTGTTACAAAATCTTTGTTTTATGTGTATAATCTATCTCCGTCATGTGCATTGAGTATTTGCCTGAGTATTTTCAATTTTTCACGTGCCTTCAACGTTTTGCTGGCCGGGTGTCATGGCTTCTAACACTAGGCTTCCTTTTTTTTGCTGTTTTGCTGTTTTGCTTTCTGGGATCTCTGTAACTATTTTTATCTTATTGTTTCTTTCATATATATGGTTTTCTGTGTTGTGTTTTCTTGATTTTAGTTTGTTTTTATGAATGCTTGTATATGGTGTACCAGTACCAAGACCCTAGGGCCGGACGCGGAGCTGCAACTTCTGAAGTCCGGTGCCCGGCCGTTCAAATGCAATCTGTGTGAGACGGCCGAGGCGGCGGCTAGGCCTAGCAGCAGAGCTTCACTGGCGAGCAACGACACCGGCCTATCCGCCACCAGGCGATCTTCCCCCTCTTCCCTCCGACGGAGGTCGCCGGCCGAAGAGGCCCCTGTTTCGCCGTCCCAACCGGTTGGCGTTGGGGCTGATGCTGCTGTCCTCCGTGCGCTCCTCACCGAAGCATTGGAGGGCATTTCTTTTTTGAGTGACCAAACGGCCCGACTGCGTGACGACAATGATCAGCTGCGCCGGGAGAATATGCAGGGTTTTGGCAGCCTTCGTCGGGAGATTGAGCGGGAGCGGGCCCACCACACTGCCATCGTCGTTTCCCTTCGGCAAGAGGTACGCACTCTCCGAGAAGAGCTCGCCGCGCGGCAACCGGTTTCCCTGCCGGCCTCCCCCAAGGCCCCCTCTTCTCCCGGCGTGATGCTGTCAACCGCGGCGTCGGGTATGGCTGGGTGTGGGTCACCTGTGGTCCCCGTGACAGCGTCGTTCGCCGCTGCCGTCGCAGCTGCTCCTGCTGTTACTATTGGTGGTGCACCTAAAAACGTTGTCCACCGTCACCAGCCGGTGGCTGAACACGGACAGCAGCGTGTGCAACGGCAGCTTGCGTCGACCGGCTCCAGCCCGAATGCTGTCGTCACTGGTGCCGATGCGTGTTTCGCATCGCAACCGTCAGCTGGAGGAGGAGGATCCACCGTGCGCCACACCAGCATTGGTGATGTCAACGGCAAGGCTCGTCAACCCGCATCCTTCGGAACCTCGGACTCATCTGAGCTCACGGTGGTACAGCGGCGGCGGCTGCCGAAGGCTCTGTTCGTCACGAAACTTTCACCCGAAACAACGGAAGCCCAGCTGTGCTCGTACCTGACTGCCAGAGATGCTGCTCCTCTTGCTTGCAAGCGGATAAAAACTAGGTACAACACCTATGCCTCCTTCTATGTTGCCGTAAGCAACGTGTGCTATGAATTACTGCAGGATCCAGCTCTGTGGCCAAATGAGTGTCTTTTTAAGCCCTTCCGGGGCGTACTACGTGAGTCCATGCTGCACCTGTCTGAACTTTCCTCGCCCGCATGATCAGTGTTTGTTACCAAAATGTCCGTGGTTTGCGGACCAAATCTGCTGAGTTCTTTTTCTCTATAGCTTCGTCCTCACATAATGTAATCGTCCTTACCGAAACTTGGCTATCCTCCGAAATTCTGTCTAGCGATTATTTTACCGATAATTATGTTGTTTTCCGAAGTGACCGTACTGGCCCTACTTCTAAAAATTGCGGTGGTGGAGTGCTCATTGCGGTGGACAAGTCGTTGAACTGCCGTCGTCGGTCAGACCTCGAAACTGCTGCAGAATCAGTGTGGGTGGAGGTTCTCGGCGGTATAAAAAATAGTATCCTAATTTCCACCTTTTATATACCTCCATCCATAAACTACGCCGAATTTCAGCGCTGTGTCACATCAATAGAGGATGTTGTTAATGCCTACCCAGACACTAAATTTTCTATATGCGGGGATTTCAACGTTCCCGGTGTAGACTGGGATGATCGCACTGTCAGACACGATCATCATTACATTTCCCAGAAGGGCTACTGTCTGTTAGACTTTATTTCTTTCACTGGTCTGGAACAAAGTAATAGGTGTAAAAACATTTGTGGTAATGTTTTAGACCTTTGCTTTTCCAACCAGGCGGACCTTACCATTTTTTTGTCGGATACCTTGCTGGTCCGTCCCGACAAATTTCATCCTGTCCTTCATATCTCACTGCCGTATGTGTCGGGGCAATCGAGATGCTCCGGCCATTCTGCACATCCGACGTACAATTATGCTGCTGGAGATTACGTTGCTTTTTATAACTACTTATGTAACACTGACTGGTCTCTCCTCGTCAAACTTCCCTCTGTTGATGACCAAGTCGAGAAACTTTCTACAATTATTCAGCAAGGAATGCAAATGTTTATACCAAGAACGTCCGGAAAGAAATCTAAATTTCCGAAGTGGTTTTCTGCGGAACTGCGAAAGGCTTTAAAATGTAAAGCCCGTGCTCACAAGAAAATTCGCGGGCTACAATCCGAAGCTTGGAAAAAAGAGTTTAAGTATTTCAGAGCCCTGTGTAAAGAGCTGTATGATCGCGATCGGTCAGACTACATAGCCAATGTAGAAATCAGCGCTACACGCGACCAGAAAAGTTTCTGGCAGTATGTTCGCTCTCGATCTGCTGGCAAGGTTGCCGAAACCGTTAACCTTCTAGACGACAATGGAAACCCGATTGGAGACGTTGCTAATGCCTTTGCGGATCATTTCAGCTCAGTATTTCCAAAGGGTGAAGTTAACATTTTGTCCAACTCTTCCTCTGCGTCGTCTAATTTCTGCGTTCCCAGAATAAGTGAGGGCGACGTTCGGAAAGCCCTGAAGCGCCTCAAACCGTCATTTTCCTGTGGCCCTGACGGCATTCCTCCCGCAATATTAAAAACCTATGGGGAGCTTCTGATTCCCATACTAACCGCTATATTTAATAATTCAATTCAATCTGCTACTTTTCCAGCAGCCTGGAAGTTAGCACGCTTGGTCCCTGTCTTCAAAACTGGTGCTAAAGATAGTGCTAGAAACTATCGGCCTATTTCGCTACTCCGTGCGGCGTCTAAGCTTTTTGAGACTGTGTTGCACGATGTTTTAACTTCCAGTGTTAAAGGGGTCCTGAAATACCTTCCGCCGATGCATGGATCTACATGTAACCAAATAAGACAATGTATTAGCAATCTCCTCCCGCAAGAATTTTGTTAAAGCGATGAGTATTAGCTGAGAAATCGTAAATCAAAAACCGCGCATTATCGTCGCGCCGCGTTTCCTCCTCTTTTCAACTGTTGACGGCGCGCGAGCACTGCCTCCCATGATGCTGCGCTAGTCAGCGGTGACGTACTTCCGCATTACGCTCCTCCGACTGCCGTCTGCTACGGGCAAGTTTTGTTGACACCATGAATTCCGCACTACGCTCAAGGATGAGTAAGCGAACGAAAAATCTGGCCGCATGTGTGCGGTGGCCTGGCCTTGCCCTTTCGCGGTGTGCGTTGCTGCAGTGCAGCACGTGACTTTTAATCGGCGGCGAACTCGCAGCCGCTGGGGAGGATCTTGCGCTCGGTCCCTTTCATGCACCGCGCACTGTTTATCCAAAAAGCGCCGTATCAGATGTGGCCCGCTGGTGCCGGGTCTTATTTTGCGGTGGTGGTAATTCCTGCCGGCGCCATGTGAAAAAGACATTTTAAGCCGATACAGAACCCGTGCACAAAACGCTTCAATCATGTGACCAGTTCAGCTTGGGGCGACGCGTGGTGGAGAGCGGCAACGTTGGCTAAACATGCTCCGGCGCGGCTCTGAGCTTTCTAGCGCTGGAGCGAGCGCCTTTCTTTGACGATCTCAAACATCGGTTGCCTTGGCAACAAGGCACAAACCGCCCCAGAGGTCAGTTACGGTTGCGTGATCCCGGTTCAGCTTGGGGCCCCACCTCGCGGCATATGGGCACTGCAGGCATACTACTCACTCTCATTTGGAAGTGCGAGATGCGTTTGGCATTGGTGTGTGTGTTGTGGACGCCTTTGTTTCGCGATGAAATGCGACGTTGTGCTTCTGCGGGTGGATAGTGCTTCCCATGGCTTGGATTATCTTTCTCGAGCGACGTACGACTCAACCTCGCATGGGGTATGTGCAGTGTGCGTGGCTAAAAGCCATCTCGGCTTGCGCGCCAGAGTTAAGTGACTTGCTGTTCGTTCCCTCAAACCGCGCGCGAGGTGAGTGCCGAATTTACGAGGGGCAGGAGGAGGCAGCCCATCGTCTGTCAATCGCGGTTCAGACTTGCAACGCATGTTGTGACGTTGTGTTCGTTCGAAACGCATCTCTGTATTGTTTTGAAGTGAAAAAAAATGTATCCGTCAAACCTGGGCATTCGGCTCAGGGCGTTCTCTGCGATTGCACGAAAGAAGTGCCACGGGGCTTCAACGCTTTCTTTATGGGACGTACTCCGGTAAGAGAATATCCATGTCGTGTTATGGCCGTGTTGCATTCAATACGAACGGTTAAGCGTTTGTTTACACTTGTTTCGTTTGTCGTAAAATGTCCAAGCACTCCGGCACTACGCTGGCAGATCAGCCGGCGAGTCGACGCTGAGCAGACGACTCATCTCTTTGCCGGAAGTGCGTGAAAAAGCCGCCCAATAGCAGGATGTCTAGCTCATGACGAACATCGGGGAATCGATGATGTAGACATGTGAAGATGGCGGCGTCCAAAAACACGAAGGAAAGGGTGAAAAAAAAGCGACAAACTTTGCAACAGAAGTGTGAGCTTTCCGCTGCGCGTAAAAGAGTAATACTTGGCCCAGATGACCTTGACGACCCAATCTAACGATTGCGCTACTTCTTTTAGTGTGCTCAAAATGCCTTTCAGGGCCCCTTTAAGGGAATACTAATATCCGAACAGCACGGGTTTATGTCCGGACGTTCCACAACCACTAACCTCGTTTCTTTCATGCAGCGAGCGTCCGAAGCGGTTCATCATAGGAGGCAGCTTGATACTGTGTACTTTGACCTGAGCAAGGCTTTTGATGTGGTCAGTCACCCATTGTTAATTTCTAAACTGTCACTCCTGAACATAGATAATTCGATTCTTGACCTCCTAATTAGTTACTTGCGTGGGCGGACCTGCTACGTAAATGTTAACGGCCAGCAATCCTATCGTTACTGCGTTTCAAGTGGTGTGCCACAAGGGTCTGTTCTAGGCCCTCTTTTGTTTTCTTTATTTGTCAATGATGTTTCAGCTGCTATAAGGCATTCTTCTTTTTTACTTTATGCTGATGACATCAAGATTTTTAGGGAAGTTTCGTCTCTTAGCGACTGCGGGCATTTGCAAAGAGACGTGGATGCATTTACACTCTGGTGTAAAGAGAACGAACTGATAGTGAACGCCGCGAAAACCAAAGTGTTGTCATACACGCGTAAAACAGACTGCCTGCTTTATCACTACTCAGTTCACGATGTTACTTTGCCTCGAATCTCGACGACAACTGATCTTGGAGTGCTCTTTGATAACCAGCTGACTTTTACACCGCACGTTCGATTCATCAAACAGCGAGCTCTCCGCCGCTTGGGCATGGTCTGCCGGATGTCTAAAGAATTCCGTAGTGCAAAGTCCTTCCTGAAACTGTACTCCACTGTCTGTCGTCCCGTGCTGGAATATGCCTCGGTTGTCTGGAATGGTACATGCAAATCTAACAGCAGGGCCATTGATAAAGTGCAGAATAAGCTGCTGTCCATACTTAGACATCGCTTCCCTCACGAGTATCACCGTCTTGACTCTGGACCACGGTACTTGCAAGTGCTGCCTGAGCTAAAGGCTAGGCGCGATACAGCTGACCTCTTATTTCTTTTTAAGCTCATACATGGACAAATTAGCAGCGCGGAACTTCTTTCTGAGCTCCAACTAACAGTGCCTCTTAAAATCACAAGAAAATGTCATCCTTTTCGTCTCTCAGCTCCTGTAACCGACATTGCCCGCTGTTCAGGCTGCAGAGCACGTGTAACTTCTACTCTGCAGACGTAGATATTTTTAACAGCTCCCTCAATCAGTTCAGTTCAGACACTTCCAGAATTCTCATTCGCTAATATGCTCCCTCTTATTCTCTTACATGGAACTATATGGAATATTTCTTTGCTGAGTCATACTGGATGGATCTTGTTCTAGTTATAGTAACTTCTTTTTACCTGCTTCCCTTACTGTATAGAGAGTATGCTGTTTATATGACTCTTTTGTTGTTTTCCATTTTATGGATTGCTGTTATAAGGTTACACGATATCTGTAGTGTGCAGATGTTCTGTCTCATCAGTACGATGTAATTACCAACTCTGTTATATCCTGTCAGTTTTTGTTTGTGTTCATTGCATGTAGTGTATACGCTACCTACGTTTTTGTAGTGATTTGTACGGTATACTTTGTAATATACATTCTAGAAGTTATTTTTTTTCTACTCTTTTATTTTATACGCTGTCAAAGTGTTCTTTCCTTTCAATTTCTGTTTTCCTTTTTTTGTACCTGTATCCATCTGTGTACCAGCACTAAGGCCTCACGGCTGTTCCTGGGCACAATAAATACACATGATTGATTGATTATTATTATTATTATATTATTATTATTATTAACTAAGTCCTCTGAATTTATTAGAAATATTGTATGCTCTAAATTTTCTGCTGTTGTCATTACTGAAACCTGGCTTTCCGATGATATCTCGTCTTCTAACTATAAAATCTTTAGAAGCGACAGAAAATTAACTGGACCTAAACAAAAAGGTGTCGGGGTTCTCGCTGCCGTTGATCATTCAGTGCAGTGCATGCGGCGTGCTGACCTCGAGACCCTAGACGAATCAGTCTGGCTTGAGGTAGGCCTCACGAACGCCGAGAAGCTACTTATCGGTGCATTCTATATATCCCCGGATGTATTACCTTCTGAATTTAATCGAACACTCACATCCATAGAAAATGTCTCAAATGCACACTCCAACCATAAGCTCATTATACTTGGGGACTTCAACACCCCAGGTATTCGCTGGAACAGTCTTTCCTTTGAGCACAAAAACAATTATGCAGCGCAGAAATGCAGCATGCTATTAGATTTTCAATCGTTCACCTCCATGCAGCAGTTTTGCCGCATAGAAAACTCTTGTGGTAATGTTCTAGATGTGGCTTCTCAAATTTAAAAAAACGTACGGGTGTGTGCCTCCGAAATATCCCTTGTGCACCCCGACAAGTTTCACCCCCCTCTTATTGTCTCTGTCTCGGTCGCGACCCAGCATCGCTCTGGCGGTGTTGACAATTGTGCAGTCCCGCGATACGCTTTCAAGCGTGGAGATTATGCTGGGCTGTATCACTTTTATTCCTCTGCTGAATGGTCTAGTGTTTTTGATGTCAATGATGTTGACGAACAGGTTCGACGTTTTACCGAAATTGTCAGGAGTGGCATGGAAAAGTACATCCCTTGTTATAAGCCTTTTCCCTTTCCCAAATTTCCCCACTGGTTTTCTAAAGAACTTCGAAGTTCGCTTAAACTTAAGGACAGCGCCCACAAAAAGGCCAAGCGTTCTGGGCTTGACAAGTGGAAAGCGGAGTTTAGTCGATATCGCTCACTTTGTAAAATCCTCTACCGGCGTGACCACCAGCTCTATATAGAATCGTTAGAGGCTGCTGCGTCTCAGAAACCGGCTGAATTCTGGGGGTATGTACGCGGCCGTTCTAAGGCATCTAAAGAACACGTTAGCCTGCTTAATTCCGATGGTGAAGAGGTTGAGGATGTCGCCACCAGTTTTGCTCAGTACTTTCATTCTGTCTTTCAACTGCCAGATGGCAACGACGAACGCCTATCTTTTAAATTAACTCTAATTTTAACCCCTTATGTTTGATGAAAAAATTGTCAATGATAGCCTTCAACGGATGAAACCGTCATTTTCCTGTGGTGCAGATGGAATTCCAGCAGCCCTCATGAAGGCTTACGGCAACATTTTTGTGCCTGTCTTAACTTCCATTTATAATAACTGCTTACTTTTAGGTAAATTTCCTCGTGCATGGAAGATCGCTCGAATTTTTCCAATATTTAAGTCTGGTGATAAGTCAGCCGTTTCTAACTATCGCCCGATCTCACTCCTTTGTGTCGCCTCAAAACTCTTTGAGTCAGCTCTGCACAAAGTTCTTGCTGCCTGCGTCAAGAACGTTGTGATACCAAATCAGCACGGCTTTTTCTCGGGTCGATCGACGGTCACAAATCTTGCAAGCTTTATGACACAGGCTTCGGCTGCAGTTTGTGAAAACGGCCAGTTGGACGTTATTTATTTTGACCTCAGTAAGGCGTTTGATGTGGTGAACCATCAGTTATTAATTAACAAGCTTGCTAAGTCCGGTGTAGACGCAAGCCTTGTTGCCTTGTTGTCCAACTATCTCCTTGACCGGTCCTTTTATGTAGATGTTAACTACAAAAAGTCTAGTGTTTACCCTGCAACAAGTGGTGTACCCCAGGGGTCCGTGCGGGGTTTCCATTATTGTTTTCTGTCTTTATCAATGATGTGTCAACAGTGTTAACAAACCCCTTCTTTTCTTCTCTATGCTGATGATGTCAAACTATTTAGGCACATTAGCGGTGTTCAGGACTGCTGTGCCTTGCAGAGGGATGTGTCGGAATTATCGGTCTGGTGCAGGAAAAACTGCCTAATTTTAAACCCCACTAAAACAAAGGTTGTCACCTACAGCCGGAAAACCCACCGTCTGCTGTTTTCCTACAGTATTGAGGGAGCTCCTCTGCAAAGGGTTGAGGAGATTAGGGACCTAGGGGTGCTTTTCGACAGTACCCTCTCTTTTTCTCCTCATATTAGGCTCATCACCCGGAGAGCACTCCGAAGCCTTGGAAATGTGTGTCGGATTACAAAGGAATTCTCTTCTCCAGATCCATTTCTAATGCTATACAATGCAATATGTATACCACAGTTAGAATATGCTTCTGTTGCCTGGAACGGCATCTCCAAATCTAGTAGTGAATTAATAGAACAGTGTGCAGAAGGAATTTTTTATCCATATTTAAGCACCGTCATCACAATCACAGTTTTCATCCTGATTCTGACTTACCATGAGTCCCTTCCATCCCTTCCTTGAACTGCAGAGACGTATGCGTGCAGACCTTACATTTCTCACAAAATTGTCATGGGACCTTTCTTGCGCAGACCTGCTTAACTGTTAGAGTTTAGTGTACCACAAAGGCCCACCAGGCTCGCATCGCCCGTTCTTGACCGCCTGCGGCGAACTCCAATCATTCTCCTGTGCGCAGAATACAGAATTGTACAAACCGCTTCTTTGAACGCCTTGACATCTTTCAGAAATCCTTTACAATTACCGTACAGCGCTGTTTGAATACAGTATGTTAAACACCTATGATATGTCTGTCGTTCTTTTTTTTCTGGAATTTGGTTTCTCTTGCGGTTGTGTCTATCCAACTGATAGTTTGCCTATTTTTGAAAACTGTTTACTGTCATTTGTTCGTTTTATCATTTGTCTTTACACTCTTGCCGTTGTTTTTGGTGTATTACTGTCAAACTTTGTTGCTCTGCCTGTCGTGTGGCCTTTACGACAGGCAGAACAACATAGGCATCTTTTTTTTTTTTTAACCTGTACCCAGGCTCCGCCTGTGCTTTATTTCTGTCATTTTTCACTACTTCAACTTGTGTGTGTCTTGTCGCTTGTTTGTTTCTTGCTATATGTTTCTTGTATTTTGTTTTTCATGTAACTACCCGTGCGCCAGCACTCAGGCCTCGGCTGTTCCTGGGCACGTAATAAGCATGATTGATTGATTGATTGATTGATTGATTGATTGACTGATTGATTGATTGATTATTATTATTATTATTATTTCAAGATGGCGCCTAGCAAGGATTGTTGTGTTCTTTGCTCTTGCGTTTTTTACGGCAAACAAACGTTTTTCCGCTGCATTGCCTGTAAAAAACGCGTGCACGCGAAGTGTGTTGTGTGGCCGGACGCTGAGCTTCAACTCCTGAGATCTGGCGCTCGGCCGTTCAAGTGCAACATCTGTCAAAACGGTTGAGTGTCGGCTAGGCCTAGTGGAGCCAGCGACGACTTCGGCGCGCCCGCAAGCAGGCTTCTTCCCCTGCTCCCTTCGTCAAGGCTCACCGACAGTCGTCAAGAAGGCCCCGGCGCCCCCGCTCCAACCGGGTGACCTTGGTGCCGAACCTGCCGGTCTTCGCGCGCTCCCGTTGACGTGCTGGAGGGAATTTCCTTTCTCAGCGACCAAGTGGCCGGGCTGCGCGAGGACAACGACCTTCTGCGCCGGGAAAACGCGCGGGCCTTTTGCCTGCCTCCGTCAGGAGAGGGAGGAGACCGCGCCCATTATGCGAAGTTGGTCACTTCCTGCGTGCAGAGGTTTGCTCCAATTGCGAGCTGAATTGCTTCGCCGTCCCGCTGCTTGCAGAATGGAATGCGCGGCAGCTCGGGGAAGCCTTCTTTCATCCCAAGCTGTTAACAATAAAGTGCCATCCTCGTCGGCTACGTCGGCTCCGCTGCAGGCGGTGTCTCCGGCGTCTCCTACACTGCACCCAACTCCGTCCACCCCTTTCCTAGTGCTTTCCGTGTCTGTGCCTGACTGTCACCCTCCCAGTTTTGAGAAGAAGCGCCGAAGCCGGGCATGTGTGGGTGCGTCAGACACATCTGGACTGGTCGTCGTTTCGCAGCCGAAGCGCCCCAAAGCTATGTTTGTTTCCAAGCTTTCTCCGACCACCACCCCTGCCAGTCTCAATGCTCGTCTGTCAACTTTAGGTGTCTCGCCCTTGAGCTGCCGACGACTGAAGACTAAATTCGACACCTATGCATCCTTTTATATTTCCTTGAATGAAGAGTGTTTCGAGCGCCTAAATGACCCCGCTGTTTGGCCGAAAGACTGCCTCTTTAAGGAGTTTCGAGGCATGTTTCGCGAAGGCATGCTTCACAGCTCTGAGCGCATCACGTAAGAAAAACAACCATGACTAGTTTAGATGTTTTTTATCAGAATGTGCGAGGTCTTCGAACTAAGGCGACTGAATTTTTTGGTAACGTTCTGGCTTCTTGCTTTCCGTTAATAGCTATATCTGAAACTTGGTTGTGCCCTGATATCCTATCCAGTGATTATTTTCCTCAAAATTACCATGTATATCGTAATGATCGTGCTTTAACGGGATGCAAGCAAAAAGGGGGCGGGGTCCTTCTCGCCGTTGACAAATCTCTCCCGTGTGTGCTACGTAGCGATATTGATAACGCAGATGAGTCTTTATGGGTCGAAATTCATTTCTCTAAAACTGAAAAACTTCTAGTTGGTGTTTTTTACATTCCTCCTGATGTAGCTCCTGAGGCGTTCAATAAGTTAATCTCCTCCATTGAACAGGTGCTTATCACTCATGGCAACCGCAAAGTCCTCCTGCTTGGAGATTTTAATGCTCCTGGCGTGGAGTGGAGCCAGCTAACTTGTTCCCACTACAACCACCACATTGAACAGAAGGGTAATAGGTTGCTAGATTTTTTGGCTTTCACTTCTATGGCACAGTGTAATCGCATAAAAAATTGCAGTGGAAATATTCTGGACCTGTGCTTTTCGAACTTTGATGGCGTTAGTGTGTTGCACTCTGATTGTTCTTTAGTAATACCGGACAGATTTCATCCTCCTCTTTCTATTTCCTGTTGCCTCCCTTCATTGCTCCACCGTTCCGTAAATTCCAACAACAGCAACCTCATTACGCTTTCGCCAGGGGAGTTTTGCTGGGCTGTATGGCTATTTTTCCGCTGCCCCTTGGTCGACCGTCATTGACCACACTGATGTCAATGAACAAGTCGACCGTTTCACAGAGATTGTGCTTTCGGGTATGAAGGAATACATCCCGCAATATTTACCGAGGAGGTTCAAGTTTCCACACTGGTTTTCTTCTGAATTGCGGGATGCCCTGAAACTCAAGGAACGTGCGCACAGAAAGATGAAGCGCTCTGGTGCCAACCAGTTTGCTCAGGAATTCCGGCGCCTACGTGCCCTATGTAAAATATTGCACAAACGTGATCATACTTCGTACCTGGCGTCGGTAGAAACTAAAGCAACTCACCAACCGGGAGCCTTCTGGAAATACATTCATTCTAGATCTAGTACAACTAAAGATTCTATTCGTCTTCTAGACTCCAACGGCGATGAGGTTGTCAAGGTGGCCGACTGCTTTGCTCGTCAATTTTCTTCTTTTTTTGGGATTAGCGGTGGTAGTGACAACAGCAGCGCCCCTTGTCACCAGGGCGAGAACTCCGGTTGTTTACAACTGGACGAGAACGAGAACTCGCTTTCTTGTGGGCCAGATGGTATTCCTGCTGCAATCCTAAAAACATATGCAAATATATTCGTTCCTGTGTTCACTTCAATATTTAATAACTGTCTCCGGTCGGGAACGTTTCCTCGCTCATGGAAAATCTCTCGCGTATTCCCTGTTTTCAAGTCAGGCCTAAAAACTGATGCTATAAACTATAGGCCTGTCTCGCTGCTTTGTTCTGCCTCTAAAATTTTCGAGTTATCTCTTCATACGGGCTTGTCTTTCTCATTTAAACATGTCCTCATTCCTAATCAACATGGATTTATGCGTGGTTGTTCAACTTCCACGAACCTTGTATGCTTCATGGAGCAGGCTGTCCCAGCAATCGTTGGTAGAAGCCAACTGGATGTGGTCTACTGTGACATGAGCAAAGCCTTTGATGTTGTCAACCACTCGTTATTGCTTGCAAAGCTCACTCTGTTAGATGTACACGCTTCTTTGGTGGGTCTTATACGTTGTTATCTCAAGGAGCGATATTGCTATGTAAGTGTTAACGGTCAAACATCATTTAGGTACAAAGCAACCAGTGGTGTACCCCAAGGCTCCGTTCTGGGTCCCCTTCTTTTTTTTATTTTCATTAACGATGTTGCTTCTGCCATTCAAAATTCTTCTTTTTTGTTGTACGCTGATGATATAAAAATCTTTAGAGAAGTGCGTAGGGTTCAGGACTGTAATTCTCTTCAGGTTGATATTGTGTCATTCCATCGTTGGTGCACCAAAAACGACCTTATTTTGAACCCTTCAAAAACTAAAGTTGTCTCCTATAGTAGAAAAACTCAACAGCTGCAATACCCTTATGAAATTGCAGGCACCACACTGCCGAGGGTGACCGAAATTCGGGACTTGGGAGTACTTTTTGATTCTCCTCTGACTTTCTCTTCCCACATTGCACAAATTACCCGTCGGTCTCTTCGTTGTCTGGGTGCTGTTTGCAGGTATTCTAGAGAGTTTAAAGGTCCGCTTCCTTTCTTAAAGTTGTATTCGGCTCTCTGCTTACCTCTTCTTGAATACGGGTCTGTTGTCTGGAATGGAACTTGCAAGTCCAATGGTGACCGTATCGAAAGGGTTCAAAATAAGTTCCTTTCTATCTTTAAGCACCGCTTCCGTCATGTGCAAGACGACGCAAACGGCATCATGTCTCTTCTGAAAAGCATTCCTTCCCTTCGGTGTCGACGAATGCGAGCTGATATTATCTTTCTCTATAAACTTCTTCATGCTAATATTTTGTGTGACGATTTGGTTACACTTATCAATGTCAATTTGCCAAATAAACTTTTCAGAAAATTTCCAGCTTTCAGACCAGTTGCTTTAAATAGCCGACGCTCGTCCATCTGCCGAATACAATGTGCATATAATGAATATTTCGTTCGGCTTGATATATTCCAGAGCTCCTTTACTTTGTTCTCTAAAGAGTTGAAAACTGTTGTAGCTTAAGTCCTTTATGTCATTCCAAATTTATGTACCCTATGTATTATGTGCAAACTGTTCTTGCTTGCTTTTCACTTTTTCTTGTTTTGTGTTGCTTGAATATTTGTACGTTTTAGTGTCAGTGTTGGTAATGCTGAAGCTTTTCCCCCTTTTTTTTGGAACTTCCTAATATGTTGTTAGAAAACCTTGGTTATATACGTATACTCTATGTCATGTTGCTTGTAAGGGTATTGCAGCTGTTGAGTTTTTCTACTATAGGAGACAACTTTAGTTTTTGAAGGGTTCAAAATTAAGTCGGTTTTTGGTGCACCAACGATGGAATGACACGATATCAGCCTGAAGAGAATTACAGTCCTGAACATTACGCACTTCTCTGAAGATTTCATATCATCAGCGTACAACAAAAAAGAAGAATTTTGAATGGCAGAAGCAACATCGTTAATGAAAATGGAAAAAAGAAGGGGACCCAGAACGGAGCCTTGGGGTACACCACTGGTTGCTTTGTACCTAAATGATGTTTGACCGTTAACACTTACATAGCAATATCGCTCCTTGAGATAACAACGTATAAGACCCACCAAAGAAGCGTGTACATCTAACAGAGTGAGCTTTGCAAGCAATAACGAGTGGTTGACAACATCAAAGGCTTTGCTCATGTCACAGTAGACCACATCCAGTTGGCTTCTACCAACGATTGCTGGGACAGCCTGCTCCATGAAGCATACAAGGTTCGTGGAAGTTGAACGACCACGCATAATTCCATGTTGATTAGGAATGAGGACATGTTTAAATGAGAAAGACAAGACCGTATGAAGAGATAACTCGAAAATTTTAGAGGCAGAACAAAGCAGCGAGACAGGCCTATAGTTTATTTATAGTTGTATAGTTGTATTTGCTTGTATAGTTCCTATTTTTCACATCTACTGAACGTTTATCTGGCCTGGTGGCATGGCTTGCAACACTAAGCCTGTCTTTTCTTTTTTGACTTTCTGTTTTTTTTTGTTCCTTTTTTGCTTTCTAAGATTTCTGTAACTATTTTTACTTTATTGTTTATGTCATACATATAGTTTTTGTGTGTTGTCTTGTCTTAATTGTAGTTTTTTTTTGTATGGTGTACCAGTACCAAGACCCTAGGGTTGTTCCTGGGCACCGAAAATGAAGGTTGATTGATTGATTGATTGATTATTATTATTAACGGGCCGGCGGCGCGGGGCCCGACATCCCCGGCCGGTCGCCGTATATCGCGGCAGATTTTTGAGCGTCGCCTTGAAAATCGCAGCTGATGACACTACGCAGCACAATTTTTCACCACGCGAACATTCACTTTCGCGAGTGCGGACCTCCTTTTCCCGCGACCAGTGTGATTTTAAAAAGCGGCAACAAGGTGTTGCTGTCGCGACCTACGTCGTTTCGAGCCGCCGGCGGGCTGCAGGCACGGCGGACGTGTGTGCGGAGCGTTTCTGCGAGCAGTAAACGCTTCATGATTTCCTCCTTCACCTATTTCTTGAGAACGACAACCGAAATCTACAAATTTAGCTCTGTGATCGTCGTAGCCGGGCTAAATGTTGATCGTGGAAACGAGCCGCAGCTTATGCTTACACAGGGTTCGGTCGCATACGTCCGCATAGACCATCACGCTCAAGTTGTTTGCCGGCAGCCTGCCACGATTATAAAGTCCCCATAAGGTCAAACTATGCTTCACGCACTGATAATGAACTTGAAACGCCGAAAATTAGCACGGAAATGCACTTATAAAGCGGGTCCTGAACGAATTGTCACGCGCGGCAAGCCAACAACGCAGCGAGGTAGGAACGGGGATCCTACAAGTGACGTCAAAACGATCGCAGCGCCGGCCTCTCCAGTGGTGGCCCTCGCGGCCAATATTATGTATGTTGGTTATTGGTTGCCCTGCACTTGCATAATTTAAATGAAGCCACACTACCTTCCGTATCTGTTCGCTTTATCTCGTAGAAAAACTGCTATCGTACTGTTGGTGAAATCAATTTCTTTCTCTCTCAACCAAACAATGAATAATTTAAATAAAGTGGGCCCCAACCCTTCAAATGCAATGTGTTACACAGCTAGCACCCTGAAATAAAACATGAGTTTTCGCATTGGTCTCTATTTTGATGGTTGTGGTAAACCTCACCACAAGCAGTGCCGCCGAAGACTGAACAAAACGTTCTGTTCATATTCACTGTTCAAATTACGCGGCAAGTGTCGGCACATTATGCTGATTAAACAATCAAGAAACGAAAAGAGGGCAGGCAGTTCAACATAAACGTGAAGATCTAGCCATACATACGGTTCGCCAATAACCCATTCGTTGCAGTGAATCACAGACATTGAGAGGGACATCCTTGAAAAGAAATGATATAGGGCGTCCTATATCAGGCACCTTAAATGCAGTAAATGGTAAATGCTACAGAAAAAATGAAGGGTCGTTGTTTCTTTCCAGAGCGTTCGGGCACAAAACGAAATCATGAAGAATTTTTTAAAGTTGTGTCGGGGCAAAATAGTTTTTGCAGGTCATTTCTGGCCGTACGCGGTGTGCGGATGACAAAAACTAACAAAAGTGCCCACCAACTTCGTATGTCGGCGTAAATGGTATGGGATGAATCTTATTCGTCTTCGCTTACGTTTCAGTGTAGTCAAACGAAAACTTTCCATGAGGAGTCATTCGCTTTAACAAACAACTCTTACTCGACATTCCCTCATCGGAAAACGTTAGCGTCGTCTGAATAAAAAAATCCATTCTTTTGACATATATATGGGAAGATCGATATCGTGCATTACGAGGGAAAATGCTGTTATACAGTTCCTTATAAGACCCGTGTTAGACTTATACAAGAATAACCATTTGCGTTCACATTTTCTCGGTTTAAAGTGAACAGCGAGAGGATTGGGTGGGATACCGTAAGCAGTCCTATATTTCAGTTTTGTGTTTAGCAATATGTACTATGTAATCAAATCCAAGTACTTCCGAAAGACCAACAGAGATTCCCATTGGGAGCATCTATTTCATATTCGTTGTTTAATATTACTTTATTTAAGAAAACATCCGGCTGATTAATGCAAAGAAATTTTGTAATATATTATTCTGTTCCTTTTTTTAATTTTATTTAACTAATTGAACCTTTGAAGGAATTCGTAACACGATAAAGCTGTGACGACCACTCAGTGGTCGCCTACACAAAAACGCAGTGATTCCCCTTTTGGAAAATTGCAGGAAAATATCATCTTTTTTGGAGAGGGATGAATTACGTAGCGCAATATCAACGAAATCCTCATGCCGTTCTCGCATGAATGCATGACATTCTGTTATACAGTCCACTTCTGCCGTTGCTTTGGCTGAGAGCAGGCATCCCGCTACTGATGTGATGAGAGATAGTGGTGGATATTCTTGGGTTTCAAAAACAATGGCTTTACTCAACAGCGTTTGAAACAAAATCGTAAGGCTTTTTGCCACCTATGCGGGTGGCATCGTTAGTAACAGCATCGTCAGTTCGTTAGTGACGATGCCACCCCCATAGGTGGGGAAACGTCTTATGATTTCGTTTCAAACGCTGTTGAGTAAAGCCAGTGTGTTAAAACACAAGAATAATGTCCCCTGGCTTTTAGAACATTTTTCAAGTGGTGGATATTGTAGGGAGCCACACAGCCAATCTACGCTTGGGCCCGTGCGTGCGTTTACGTGCGAGCGTCGAAGCAGCGCGACCAGTGTATCTGATTGATTGATTGTGGGGTTTAACGCGCCGACGCAACGCAGGCGATGAGGCGCGCCGTAGTGGAGGGCTCCGGATTAATTTTGACCACCTGGGGATCTTTATCGTGCGCCGAAATCTCGTACACACGGGCGTTTTTGCTTTTCGCCTCCATCAGAAAAGCGGCCGCCGCGGTCGGTAATCGAACCCGCGACCTCGTGCTCAGCAGCGCAACGCCCGACCAGTGTATCTCGTGGATCGCGCGGGCCAGGAAGGCGTCACGTGATTACCCCTGCGCAGAACAATATGCGCGGTGACCCGGACAGTCTTTATAACTGTACAGCTTTATTAAAGTTATTCTTTATAACCGGCGAGCGCACTGGCCGGGGTCCCGCTTTTTTTTTTCTTGCTTGCAGAGACAGCTGCTGACGACTGCGCCAGCCGGACACCACCCCCGCGGAGAGCGAGCTACCGACGGGACCCTGCCACACCTGGCCCTTCTATAAGGACCCCCGAGTCTTAGGAGACCATCTGTGGCACCGGTCTACCACCACACGGGCCGAGCCGTGGTAGCCGCTGTGGATGGCGCCCGCCTTCACGCACGGTTCCTGACGAAAGCACCAACGACTGCAGCTGAGGGCAGCCAGCGGCGGCCGTGAACGCGCCGCCGCCGGTACTTCGGAAAGGACCACCCGGTCTTCGAGGATCGTCCCAGGCGCCGGACTGCAACCGTCAGGCATCAAGTGTTGTGACCGGCGAATAAACCGCTGTGTTGTTGAACCACTGCTTCAGCTTACGTCCCTTGCCGGTAGCAGCAAGGCCGAACCGCTGTAATATGTAGATAGCAAGAGGACATTTTGTGCTCCTTGCTACCAGGCCGAGGACAGCTTTCCGTTGTCTTTAAAAGATGTAACGTCGTTACATCCATCGGGGAAGCAACCAGTCATCGGTTGCTTCCCCAAGTCGGACAAGGGCGGTTAGTGACTGATGGGTCCTGATGATGAAGATTCATTATGACCAGAGTAGGTACAATATTTTTTTTCTGCATCTAGGATCTGTAACGTTTTAAGTTAAACACTACGCACATATGCGCAAATTTACTTGTGGGCCTTGTCATTGCAAACTTAACACAGGTCTCGTTAGCCGGCTGCCAGCTGGCTAATCCTTGTGATCAGGTCTTGCTAAATATTGATCCACATCTCCCGGTCAATTTCAAAGTGTACACCTTTAAATGTGCAGAAGTTTAAGAAACGTGCTTATTCACTTTTATGTATACGGTAATGGAGTATCTATCCGAAAAGGAACGACGCCGACGAATGCAATTCGAGAGTTACAGACGATGAAGGCGACCTGTTCGACATTTTTGTTTTTACACTGAAATCTTTGTACTAACGTGATAACAAATGCTGGCACGTTTGTCGCCGTATTTATGCCCGTATCTTTCTATTTATAACGAGACACTGGCGTAAATCCATCCGTTATCTTGAGAAGAATTGACACTTCCTCAGTGAATTTGTCACTATGTTAATTTATTGTTTTTCCCTGAAATGGTTCAATATATAGTTTCTTTTCAATAACATTTCCTCGGAAATTTGTAAATGATTCCAATACAAACTCAATTTACTAGTACTTGCGCCAAAGCCTCCACTTTAGCAAACTAAAGGCGATTAGCTTGAGCGAAAGGTCGATAGCGAGCAAGATGCTAAAGTACTCGGACAGGTTGACGTCCCGCGCTTGCAACATGTCGAGTACGTCTTCCCCGTCAACAGGGTGGCAGGCGATGCCTGCGTCGCGTTCGTCGCACTCGAGCTGCCCGCGACCTCCACCGAACACCGCAAACATCATTGCACGGTGACCGTAGTACACGTGAGAAGTGTACGTGAACCACCAGACGGCTGCGGACACGTAGCGTTGTTGCACGAAACTCCCGCTGAATAGGATCCATGGTGCTACAGCCGGCAAGGCCACGAACACCGCCAACTGCAAAAATTACATACACGTATAAATAACGGCTTACCCATGTGAACAGTGTGACTTGCACGTTGCTGTTTTCCTACAACGCAAATTTACTTAACACCGTTTTAAAGCAACGTTTTCTACCTCTACCAGGCAACGTTTCGTCGTGGCCTGCACCACAAGAAACTCCCAGCCACGCTAAATAGAACTACAGGCGCCGCCAGGGATCGAACCTGTAATCGAACACGTGGAAACGGGGAGAGAGACACTGGTTTTGATTCAGCGGCTAAGGAGGAGGAGGGAGTTGTTTGGGGTGGGGCGACGCATGAAACGAGAGTGAGGGGAGGCAGTGAGAAAGATGATGCAGTAGCCGCGCGTGCCGCCCTCCTTAAAGACGCTCCTCCGTTTTCTTCTTGCGATGCATCGCCGGGGTAGAGCGGTGGTGTCCGCCGCTCTAGCCCAGCTGTGGCCGACGCTACTAAGTTCGGGACGCCACCCCCGCGAACCCCAGGTAACGGTCGCCAGAGTCTCTGGTTTGACTCTTTGTAGAGCCACGTGTGGAAATTCAAGTCACGTCGTATGGGCAATTGTTGTGGGTGTCGTTTAAACCTTTCCAACCACCTTCACTGCGTGGATTGGAGCCAACTTTTTTTCTTTGGGTAGGTTCCTTACAAACCGCTCATTACAACGCTATGCCGACTTCTGTTGTGATAAGTAGTCTTGGATCTCTGCTTACACAATTGCGTTCATTGACACTGTAATAAAGTCAATCCCCTCTGTTTGTAAGGGCGAGCCTGCTCACCAAAGGCAGTGCTGTACTACGTTGAACTGGATTGTTGCCATAAAATTCGCTTCCTGTAAAAATTCAAATGTGCAGCAGTTTTCTTGAAACGCGGATGCCCAAACTTTTAAACACAAACTTCCCCTTTTCAGGCTATTCAGCATTCTTTTCATGGAACTCGGATTACCACGGTAATTGGTCTTACTGAATTCAAAGGGCCGAGGTATAAATTTCACATTTTCGAGCGAATTCTATATAAAACGTATCAATATAATGCCCAATCGCTTCATACGGCGCGCAGTTACCGAAATCACTGGATTAGAATGTCGCTAAGCGCAAATTCCCCGCCAACCACTCCATAAGAGAATGTGTGACAAACTCCCAGCGATTCCGCCGCTGTCTGCAACAGGGCGTAAAAGCAGTCCGAGGTTACTTTTTACTATTTCCTCTTTGATTTAGCGGCTCGAAGTGGCAGCGGCCCGGGACAAGCAAAACACACCTCATCTCACTGTTTTTCCTTCTCTGCCTCTTCCCGGCGCGACAAGAGGCGCGCAGGCGCGACAATGGGATAACGGTCGCCGCTGCTGCCAGAACAACAGCGGTGCGCTGAGAAACCGCGGGGCTCGCCTGTGTCGTAACCCAGTGGCCGTGTTTGATGCCAACCGTCCCTATGTCGTGTCGTGCATCAGTGCTTATTGCTGCACGTTGCGTTTGTGCTCGGTCGCATTTTCATGACATGAATAAAGTGTTGAAGTGCGATTTCGGCTGCCGTCTTACTGTACGAACAGCGTACGTCTGCATGGCTGCCCGCCGTCTCGGCGAGGCCTAGCGGGCGGCGCGAAGGGGGCGCGGCCAGCACCAAAGCGGTGGGGAGAGGCAAGGGGAAGAAAGCATCAGCCCCCCTCCCCTGGTCTGCGCCTCCCTGCTGTGTTGGCATGACAATTAGTACGCCTCCAAGCTAAAGATGGCGGCGACGATGGCAATTACAACACACTTTTGCCCGCCCAGGCTCACCAGGGGAGGATTTGGCGCTAGTCGCACAATTAGCCGGGACGCTGGGTTGAAGGCTCAGAGGCCGCCAACTGGTAAAAGCGCCTCCCAGCGACAAGGCGCCAAACTATACGAGGTGCAAGCTGTCCCATATGTCGGCTGGTTGGACAGCCCTAGACTTCCATTAGCCGGCCGTGCTTCCAACACAGCCTCAACGACTGGACAGATAAAGCTACAAAGCCACACTGAAAACGTTGGCTTAGGGGCCGAGATTAATAGGCACGTCTTATGTTCTTGCGTTGGACCAGTAGGGTTGAAGCTTTAAAGCCTTTAACAATAACTTCAACAAAACAGCGCGAAGCACGGGACAAAGGGAAGACGAAGTCTTCATCTTCCCTTTGTCCCGTGCTTCGCGCTGTTTTGTTAAAGTTATGTACCAACTTGCCCAACTACAAACCCTGCTGCTTTAAAGCCTCTAAGCTAGGAGTTTTATGGACGTTCTCTACCCCCTCCCCCCTAAACCGAGGATTCCCCTCAAGTGCCAAAAGCGCGAATAATAATCGCGGTGTGAGATACTCTTCTTTTAATATGCTTCCGATTCAACACTCCGCATGCGTTCACGCATAAATAAATGGATAGTCCTCTTCCTTACTTTGTATTAGAAGGTGGATCTGTTGATGTGGGCAGTGAAACACTCGTCTCACCCTGGGCCCGTATGCGGGCGAAAAATCTGCTTGAATAGCGAGATTTTCTAATACAGCAAGCAACTCTGTAAACAAGAGCGTGAGGTGGCATCTCACTTTCCGAAACAGGGCTTTTTTTCTTCACTAATTTTAATTAAGTAAGCGGTTAACCTCGGTAACCAACCACTAGCAGCGGCGGGTGCTCATTGCTCAGTAATCTGACACTACATCGTCCCCTCCCGAAAGTCCCCCAAACAGCTCTTGCTGCTAAAGCGTCTCTCTTGGCTAACCCATTCGAAATGTTCTAGACGTTATCACATATTGTTAATCAAATGGAGAAGTGTGCAAATAACCAGAAGTGAAAGCCGTTAAATTAACGAACCCGACCTTTTGGCTAACGGTAACAGTTTGTGAAAAGACGGAGCAATACTCACAAAACAAGGAGGGGGTACGGGGGGAGAACATGATACCAAAATAAAAAGTAAAAAAAAACACACTCAACATCTAAAAGAAAGGAAAACTTCTGAGTACAGCGGGCTAGTCTGCGTAACCTCCCGATTGTTTCATTCTTCTTGCTTTCTCCAAGGCATTCCAAAATTTTCCTTTCAGCGTTACAGAAGATGTCGAAGCTGGATGAGCTTTTTGCATCACTTCCGACAGAATAATTGTAGGATACTCCCGTCCTACCCATAAAGTTAAAGATTACGGAGTCATCGCGGCTCCATCCTTGCGTAGGTCGGTGCATGCAGGCAATGACCGTTATGGAAACTTGGCAAGGGTGGTGGGCATTATCTCTTGTGTACTTACCTGAAGACGGAAAGCTGTGGAACAAACGTAGGCGAGGCTTTGGCCCACAGAGGACACCAATATACTAAAAAGGAGGACCGTAGCGATTCTGTACAACTCCATGGGTTGAGACGTGGTCCAGTACACGATGCTCATCATGATAGTAGGAACGCAGACCTGCAAACGAACAGTCAGGAAAACGTCAAATGGCCTACTCACCTTGCGCATTAATTAGCACAAACATAAGGTTCTGAAGCCTCTTAGTATACGTGCAGACCAGTTCGTACTGTTTCCGGATAAGTATAACGAAGAATGCCATAAATGCCATCAGAAGGCAGAACTCTTCCACACTATATGGAACTGCTCGACCATATGGCAACAGAACAACTACAATACATCAATAGAGTCCTGGGAAGCGGCACTGTCCAGCTCGGACCTCTCCAGCCAGCGAGAACTGCTGGAAAGAGCCAAGTTAGGTGTTTTCGCCACTGAAGTCCTGGAAATAGGACTCCACCCTTGACTCCACCCCCTCCTCTTCTACCTTTGTTGTGAATAAAGTTTACCACCACCACCACCACATAAAAGCGAAGCTATCTCGTGATGGATTCTTTGGTTGGCCAATCTCTAGGGGAATCCTGCCACAATGATCATCAGTGGTTTCTGGCCAGGCATGCGCAGTGAGGTGTGGTACTCAGAGTTCCCCTACGGGAAGATGACGACGGTGGTTGAACGCGAAGCTATCTCGTGATGGAATCTTTCGTTGGCCAATCCCTTGGGGCATCCTGCCACAATCATCATCAGCGGTGCCTGGCCAGGCATGCGCAGGGGGGGGGGGGGGGGGGTTGGACGCCACACAACGGCACCCACACAACGGCGGAGGGGACAGGCTCGACCTTAAGCTGCTTTGCATCTAAAACATGGACAATAGTTTATGGTGGTGTACAGTGTTACGGTGCGACCCCAAAGGAACAAGCTACCCTTTTCCTCCACCCGGGTCTTAGTGATTAATGTGTAAGTGGAGCGTTTGAAGAAGAATGAAATCCCCTCTGGTGGTACTGGCATTTTGTTTAGACGTTGGAGAACGTTTTGTCGAACACGCTTGGCTGTCTATAGTGACGCAGACTATCGGCCGACAAGGAGGTACTTCGGCGAATACATTTCAGAGTAGAGAAATGACAGAAAACACATGAGTGTGTGCCGTCACAGTTAGTGAGTATCTAGACATTGTTAATGCTAAAACCTCCTTTAAAACGATTTCAGCCATCGTCGGATTGGCGGCCTTCCCACTATTGGGGAAAGCGCAAGCATGGAACTAAAAAGGTCGTGTGGCACAGAGAATTTGGGTTAGACTCGCTTCCCGAAGGCACGGGTTCGTATCCCAGACCATCAAGTTTTTTCTTCTTTAATTTTAGTCCGGCTGCACCGTCGCCCATTTCCGGATCATTATTCGGCCAGCTAGACACTGGACCCAGGAATTTCGCGTAATAAAAGATTTGATACTTTTGCATTTTACACTTAGGGCACCTGTTAATCGACCAGATTTAGGGGAAATCCCCAAGGTGGAGTAAGTTTCTACCAAGGAAAGCTTAACATCTACCTGAATGCAGCCGTACGGCTACAAAGGAAAGCTATAGAGCTTCCTCAGAAACATCGCAGTTGAAGAAAAATTCGTCCTGGTCCAGGATTCTAACCCGGGACCACCGCTTAACCGGAGCAGTCACTCTACCAACTGAGCTAACCAGGAGGCTAGTCATTTGTAGCGCGAGAGCGAATTGATCAACAACTCGAAGGGAAGGACAGGTGTTAATCGACCAGATTATAGGGGAACTTCTCCAAGGTGGAGTAAGTAAGAAACAGCCAATTACAAAGTCTATACAGCTACTACACTTTTTTTCAAAAAGTTGCGTTAAAACTCTTTAGAATTGGTGGAAGAGTTCTCCACTACTCTGTACCAGGAATTGTTTTCACTGAGACTCAGCGTGCACACCAGAGTGGCTTTAGGGATCAGGAAAACAACATGCACCTCTCCTCATTCAAAATTTTCCAATGTTTAGGCACGAACTGTGCCGAGTGAAGTGTAAGTTTTTATTATATAGCCAAATAGTTGCAAAAACAGAATAAAGGGCGGTGACGCTAGCTTCCAGAGGGGTTACATGCGCCAACCTAAGCGATTGATAGACACTATAGAAACCGCAAACTGAAAATGATTGCTTCAAAAACAAAATATTTCTGCTCTAAATACACAATACCCGCTTTTCAATTATCTAGCTGTCAAAGATAGCTCCACAGCAGAAGTTGTTAAGAAACTATGCTTGTTTGGATGACGCTGCACCTACATACTAATAGAAACCTAATACCAAGTCAGCGGCACATCGGAGGGACCCTGACGACTGGAAGATTTTGTTTTTTAGGGCTTTGCAGTCGCCAAGCTACTGCCAACATGCAATAGACACTTCACTCGTTTTTTTGGCTTGAATTATCGAATTCTGTCCGTTTGATCTCGTGGGCTCGAACTTCCTAGTACTAAATACAACTGACGCCCGCAATTGTTTTGCTGGACAAGTGATTTTGACGGTAAGGTTTAAAATTTCTCCCACGAAAGCTTGTGCTTCGGTTTCCTGTCGGACCGGCCTTTTATAGTTGGAGTTGCTTAACTCTGTACCTGTCCTCTGGGGCTACCTTTGTTGCGCTACGGAACATTGTCAGGGAAGGGGTGGTCACAAATGCTTCTTTGCATTGGGAAGTAACTCAGATAGAGCAGCATTATTTTCCACCGAACACCAACATAAGAGGGTAAACAACATTAGGCTTCAATTACCGTGCACGCGCTATGGGTCAGCCTTTGTGTTCGGTGTCATAACCTTGGTCACACGACTTAATAGAGGCAGCTGCGTTCCTTGCCACTCTGCCGTTCCTCTCAATTTCGTCACGCAAGCTGCCTCCTCCGAAGCTGGTGAGCGATCGGCCGCTACACAGATCACTCGGCTCACAGTCAGGCTTACTAAAGGAAAACGGATCTACTGACCATCGACCTCATAGCGTCCGTATAACTTTTCCAACCTGAACATCAAATCGAATGACCCCTAAGCATTTCTGATGAGTTGTGGTTGCCAAAAAATTAGCGGCTAATTGAACACTGCTGAGTGCTTCATTGAGTCTCGCTATGTGAGGATCCTTTTCTAGTTGTGCTGCAGGTTGTATCTCAAGCCCGGTGACTGAATCGGTGAGGGACACTTTCCAGGGGTTTTATGTGTGCAGATTAATTGTGTACGGTTTAACGCGCCGACGCAACGCAGGCGATGCGGCCTGCGCCGTAGTGGGGCGCTCCGGATTAGTTTTGACCACCTGGGGATCTTTAACGTGCGCCGAAATCTCGTACACAGGGGCGTTTTTGCTTTTCGCCTCCATCAGAAAAGCGGCCGCCGCGGCCGGGAATCGAACCCGCGACCTCGTTCTCAGCAGTGCAACGCCTTAGCCACTGAGCCACCCCTTTATGTGTGCAGATTGGCTTAGTTGCGTAATCATTTGGGCTCTGTTACTCAGGAACTGAAATCGATTTATTCCGCAAGGGCTCTACGGTTGATTTGACTGCCTGCCTGTTGGCTTGCATCGCTGCGCTAATGTGCTCCGTTACTTCATCTCCGGTGTACCTCGAGGGCCACGTTTCGCTTCTGCCGAAGATGTTCATGCTTGACTGCATGACGGTGTAGTACAGCCGTTCACTGTCTTAGCTGGAGCAACGCTTTACACACGTATTGGTTCCTCTTGCTTTGGTGTAAGATAATTTAGTGACAACGCCGTCATTCATTTCAAGTTTAATGGGGCGCTTAAGTCCTACACATTTGTTTGAACAATTTTTAGTTATAATTTCGGAGGTATTCTGCGCTAAAGTCCAATCTGATGTTCCAGCTAAGGCTGTGTACGACTGTATGTACTGCCGAGCGGCCGGGCGTGCTCGAGGCTGTTGCCTAGCAGAATTTGATTCACTCTGTATAGGACGAATAATTTCATCTATCAATACTGAAGGCTTACAAAGCCCAATTTTGAGCTTACAAAGCTCAACGAAAGCCGATGTGCGCGCACCTCGTTACCTTGCAGCGCCCTTTTTTCTGCAAAGACACCACAGCACTTCTCATTAGTTGGGAATTCAATGGTTTGCATGCACTATGAAACGAAACGCCGCCAGTTAGAAATGTCACCCAATCCACCCTAGTGGGTACGTTGTCATGCCTGTGTTTTTCAGCTTAAACGTGTGGTTACCTCGAAGTTAAGCCCAATTACGTTATGAGCAACGCAAAACTCCTTGAACGTCCAGCTCTATGCACCCATAGTCGGTGCTTTCTAAGTCAAAGGCCGAAACGCATTTACCAGGGCCCCCGCTCGTCAGCTAAAGACAATGAGCGCAGGTTGCGTCGTTTCTTTTTAAAGCCAGCGTCGGTTATTCGGGATTGATTCTGAAAATTGAACAGCGAACTTTCCTTGACAATTTCTTCGTCACACATTTTCTTCGTCCTTGTTAAAAATGTGAGCTGTTCAATCTTCAACGTCTAGTCACCCATTAACCCAATATAGTACATTATTTGGCTGAATTTGCCTTCCGGGTACTTTGGTTTAAATTCCCATTCAGTCCCGCATTTTCCTTAACTGAAAGACCATTTTAGAAGCAAGCTGCCCCATCGACCATTTTAGAGGCTGGTTTGCTGCTACGCACGAACGGCACAGGGCACTGACAATGAGTCATTTATGTTATGCAATAAAATGTAAAAAATCAAAGCCCCTTTCTTAAGAAAAATATGCTTAAAAGCGAAGCTTTTTACATGCAGGCTGAGTCAAATGAAAGTCCGAAATCTATGTTCCCGAAGTATAAACTCCAAGCTGCCAGAGTACAAAGCCAAAGTCCATTGCAACTCAGCCGAAGTCCAAAGCCAACGCCCGCGCAATGAAATCAAGGGAAATGCTGAGTGAGCCGAATGCGATTATGGAACATTCATGATTATCGTCAGCGATTCTATTACAATCTGAATGTGTCTTTCTGTGCTAGACCACATCATGTTTTGTGCGTAAAGACATGCCATTGTCTACACGTGTGTGGTATGATTTATGTGCCTTTGTGGAAGCCCCTTGGGTAAAAATGGCTTTCTTGCAGTGCGTTTTGGCACAACTACATCGCCATCAGTGAAATATAGAAAGCTTCGCTTTAAAATCATTACAGATGAAGGCCCTTTCACACTATGTTTTTTATAGCTAAGTCACGTCTTCAAACAAGAGTGGCCTAAATTATGTTTTACCCATACCACTTAATCAATATGTACCGCTGCTTATACACATTTTCTTCCGTTTGCGATCGACGGGTCATTTTAAGAAGTATTGACACAAAATTTCTGCGTTAGTTTTTTTTTTTCTGCTGCTATGTGGGCCTACCAGCCAAGTAATCAAAGGATAGCAGATTGGATGGTCTATCGCAGCGTAAATGATTATTTGCAGCCTCATTTATTCCCGTAAGTCTCCGTTTCAACGGCAGCTAGCACCCAGAAGGCCTCCATAACAAAAGGGGGCTCATGACGTCCCTTCTTGTCGCACGCACCCGGGCAGGATGACGCAGTCCCGAAATCGTGACGTGAGCAACAAAGCGGAGAAGCGGGAACTAGCAGCATCCACGACCTTGTCTACGTGAAGAAGGCCCTTATGCCGGCAGTTCGGGGCAAAGCGCTCAACGCATCACACTGATGCCAATGTCGAAAGGGTATCCGTTCTGACCTTTCTTGCGTGTGTAAATATAAAAATTGATTAAATATTTCGCACTGAACCAGTGTGGTTGAAACTTCCTGGGAGATACCTCCACATACAATGAAGCTTTTATTTGCAAGCTCTGAAATTTCTCAGCACTCCGTTAAACCTTTATACCCCGAGTCATCTTTGACAGTCCTGTCCCGGCTTCAGACACAACCCCCAATTCTTTTCATGCCCGTTGATGTACCTTGGTAACATTTAAATGACGGACTTTATTGCGGTAGTCTAGAGCGAAGAAATTACTGCTTATCTTATTTTCGCAAAGTTTACGTAATGACAGAGGCAATAACGAATCCTGGCGTGAAAGCCGCTTCAATTTCCCTGTTCTTGATATCATAATCGAGTTTCAGCGTGGTCGTAATATATTATTGCGGCCCACTGTTATAAATTTCACAACTAACTGTGCTACCTTCTGGAAAATTCTGACATTTTCTTGTACGTACCGTAAGAGGCACTTCTGTGATTATCCTCGACACGTAGTACAAGCTTGGACTGTACCAACAGTTCCTCTGTTCCCTCAAAACAACGCTGATATCCAGCGGAACTGGAAGGAAAACATTTGTGAAGGTTAAAGCAGTTAATCGTATTTTAGACTACGCTAATTAAAAACAGACGTCACCGAGGCACAGACACCACAATGAACAATTTTACAATTGATTGATTGTTGTGGTTGCTGGGGTGCGTTTACCATTAACTGCATCAGTGAAAGTCCTGCGCTTGTGTGAGCGAATTCGCGGGACTAAATGAGAGGCAATAGAACGGGACACATGCAATACCAAACTTTAAAGGGACAGACAAACCGATTTTTGTCGAGTATATTTTCTTTATCCCAAACAAAGGGCATCACTTAAAGCACCTTGACCCGAAAAGGTTTTGCTGACAGCGCCCTAGAGCTTCCGGAATCTGAATTTTTAGATCAACCAGCCATACGTGTCCCGTCAGAAGGAATGCTGGCAAGCATGGCAGTGAGCCGTGCAGCAATACGCTTTTAACTGCACGTGAAATTAAAAGAGGTATTTAAAAACTTGCCCCCGGCAACAAAAATAAAAACAAGAATAATGCGCAACCTTTCCAATTCCTTCATGCGGTTTTTGAATGACGCATTGAAAATGGAGTTATGGATTCGGACACGGAACGTAGTGTCACGTTTAGACACTAGATGCCGCCACCTTTCAGACTTCAGAAATTTTAGCGCAAAATAAAACTATTTCTGTTCCTGTTCATTCGAAATTCCTTGCGGTTACCCCAGTATAAAAAACGCTGGCTTTTATGATATGAGCTAGACGACATGCAATCCACAAAAATCAGTTGTCTCTCCTTTAATGTCAAATAAAATTTTATAATGAAAGAGCGCATCCAGCCTTGGGCATCACAAGGCTACAGCTGTGTTCGCGCTGACATTTCTTGGCTATTTTTTGTACTGCCCACCTCTCAGCAGTATACCTTCCATACGGTGATTACCTGGCTGATCCTCAGTACATTTGTTAAATATATACATTCCATGATTTCATTCACGCCATAATTGTTGAGGCGTGCATGTAATCTAATCTTTCCGAAGTTTTCCTTGAAACATGATAATCTTGCGAAATAGAACGCTGGTTGTGGGGCTACCGATGCGCATTTTTCCGCATCCCCTTCCTTCCTCTTCCTCTTGAAATACGTTCACTTAATTGACTTCCAAGCATACTTGCTGTCTGCGCAGTGCGCGGCTTTTTTGCTTACATGTGAGAACGTTGGGGCCGACGGATTGAAACATCAACATGGCAATGGAGAGCATGTACATGGTTGCAATGTCCTGTGTTTGCGCAGCCCGGTTGCCAGAACCGTAGTACATGCCGGTCAGCAGCAGTGCGAAGAACAGGCTGACGCCGATTCGCAGAAGTGAGGCAGTCTGTTCCCGTGAAAAGATAAGTACAGGGTGATTCAGTTATTTTCACTGCGAGGCACAAATACAAGGCCGTTTTCGGCCTTGTACCATGAATTTTTCAGGAACTCTACCCGTGATCCCCCACCTCGAGTGCTCTATAAGCACCCACAAGGTAAGGTTCCTCCTGTTAACTTATGCTCTCTATCTCTCTGTCCCCAGCAGCTGTTAAAGGTGTGGCAAAGTGAACAAATGGAAGTTTTCACCCCTGTCTTAAATTGTCTCTATCGATTTCCCTCGCTGTCTTTATTTTAATTTCTTTGCTCTTTTTTGCTTTTCTTGGCACACAAAATGCGACCTTCAGGGTATGAATTGAAACATTTAGAAGCTAATTGAAGCAATGATTGAAAACGAAAAGCAGTCTTTATATGACGTTTTCTAGGCATAACATTACCCGGAAGCGTGTGTTTCTTTTCAGGTTCTTCATGCGTACCTAACAGATATCTTAGGCCCGCCACCTCTGCACCTGTCATTCAGTCGGAGGCGTAGGAAGCAAAGTTAGAAGGCATGTAAAAGATTTCCAGCCACCAATGCCACTGGTGGCTGGAGATCTAATGTAAGAGATCACTCAACTCAGTCTTAGTAAAAAGCGCGCTCTCAACAAAAATGCTAGTAAAAAGATTGTAACGGTTTGTATTTACTAACTTCTTACAAACCTCACTACCCCCATAACAGTACGTAGGTCCTGCCACTAAGTATGCAACCTAAATGCCCATCATTACTTGTATAAACCGCCTACTTAGTAACTGCTGCTTGTTTGATACTAACTTTCACTGAGAGTAACGAAATTCTGTGAATTATTGAACATAACAACTACAGCACTTTTTGCACTTCAAATCACGATTAAAATTTTTTACAAATCCACGACCTGACTTTTATATACTCACATCAATATGCAGAATTCTATAATTATCGCTAATACATTTGATTTTTGCGACAAGCCCACTGACTATCAGAGGACTTTCCACTGCTCGCTATAAAAACAAGAAGAGCAGATGTATGTCTAAGGTGAATAAGTGATACTCGCTCTATTCATGCACCCCCCTGGTTTTCTTGCTCAATTTATTTGTTGCCGAAGTGTGACATGTGTGCGTTGAATGTGCCTATGTTGTGCTACACTCTCAGCCGATCCACATTGTCACGCGTGGCTTTTCACTTGGTTATGCGTGGCCAGTTAGTAAAAGCACTAAGTGCCTAGTGGATACTGGGGCACGTAACTGGTTAGTGTTCTGTTTGTAACTGCCACGACCTTTTTTTAAGAGTGCATCGTTTTACCTTAAAAGAAATTTGTAAGGCGGAACGAAACATTCGCAAGCTCAACTGAAAAAATGCGAACGGGATCTGCTTTCTCGGCCTTTCATCTATAAAAACTTGTAGTACATTAGGCTTCCACTGAAGGTGCAGTTGAACACGGGCCTTCCCAAAGCACACTATTTTTTTCTAAGAGCTTTTATAGGGGCCATGAAGACAACTCTAAGAGTCTTTACAGGGGCCATGAAGACAACACAATCTGGTTTATTCAAGACTGCGTTGACCACATAACAATACTGTCGCAAACTTCCGACGCAAACTTTCAACAACTGTGCTAGATACCAATGAAAATAGCTCAGGAAGTGACCTTTCACCGGTCACTTTCTTGTTTGGTCCTGATGACGCCTCACCAAATTTGTTTGTGTGATCACCTATCGCCAACGATACACACCGCCAAGAAACTACTGTGCATTTTTAATAGTGCCTTTATTTTTCTTTTATTCTATCCCTTAAATCGAAACCTGTTAACCTAACACACTGATAACTGTTTTTGAAATTCGACTATTAAAAATGCCATATCGTGTAGTGCAAAATTGGATGTATCTAAAACGCTTGTATTTTTTCTAAAAAAAAACATCTTTCGTAACTGGAATTGCGTTGAGTGGGTTACCAGTGCTAAGTTTCCTCAAATTAAATGAAATAGTTTGTCTTAATTGCCTTTTTAAAGGCCCTCAAGGATAAAAACTATAGCACAACCACAAATAGGGCGAAAAGCGGAAACGCCCACGTGTTCGAGATTTCGGCGCACGTAAAAGATCCCAGTAGTCAAAATTAATCCGGAGCTCTCATCGACTGCGTAGCGTAGGCGCGTCAAACCTCTCAATCAATCTATCAATCAATCAATCACAACCGCAAATGTTCTCCGCATCGCGGAAAGAAACTGTTCCCAAGGCAATAAATGGCCCACAACAACTGAGCAGTGCAACAAGCCACCCATCACCAACTGTGTACCGGTGAAGATATGCATAGCTGAGACAGCAATTGTAACCCTGGGGCCCTATTTTCGACTTCGTGAATTATCCGTGAATTCGTCATGTTTTTGCGTAAGCAAAGCGTAAGCAACCAGTCACGTGTGCCCATATAGCTCTGATGATATGCAGTGTAATTTGACGCTTAGCTGCAAAGATCACTGCCAAATATCAGATATTGTACATAAACGATATAAAAACACTTGTCATGCAATATAAAAATTACGACGGCGGCTGAGCCTGCAAGAAAAACAACAGCTCAAGGCGATCAAGTATTGTTGATCCAAAAGCAAGCGAAAGGCGTGTGTTAAGCTAAAGCACATCCACAATCTTTTTAGCCGTATTTTTTCTTTCAAACTCTTTTAGAAATTTAACTTGAGTTCTCTGCTTCAGTGCAAGCTTTGTTGCGTATCACCTTCCCGACCATCACCGCCACCACGCTATTGACTGCTGCTATGTTTCAAGCTTATGGTGCGACCACAGAAAAAATACTGCCGTGACCATCGGTTGCATGACGCGGTAAAGACACCGAAACACTACGTCTAGTAATCGACCAGATTTAGGGGAATCCCCAATTGGAGTAATTTTCTGTAAAGGAAAGTTTGACATCCACATAAATGCACCCATAGGCTACAAAGGAAAGCTAACAGCTTTCTCGGAAACTTCGCAGTTGAAGAAAAATTCGTCAATCCTGGACCAGGACGAATTTTTCTTCAACTGCGAAGTTTTCGGAAAGCTGTATAGCTTCTTTGTAGCCGTATGGCTGCATTAGGTGGATGTCAAACTTTCCTTACACTAGTCTAGAAGGCAGAGCGTACTGAAGCCGCCGAATCGCTCATTCGTCAAGCTCGAACTCAATCAGCGCAGTAATGAATAAAACAGTCAGTGTCCTTTTTATTTTCTCGGGAATTTGATAATGTGACCCCCCAGCTTACTAAGAGAAGTGTGGAAAATCAATGCGTTCGGTTATTTGCAATGGAGAGGCTTTCACTGCCCTTAGGTTGCTGTTACGCCAAGCAAATATTTGCTATTTTATTGCTGAACGTTACAAAAAAAACGGGACGTGTTTTTATGCTCCGTATAAAATTTTTTGCCCTATTTCACGGCGACGGTAGCCGCCATTGCAAGCTGTTACGTAACATCATGAAACTTTTGCGGATGCTGAAGCTGTCAATGTGTGACCTTTACGTTTTCGCCAACTGTTTATTACATGGCGTCATCTCTGTCTATCATAGAGAGGGCATATGCACAAGTCAATATTGTTGTTTGTATAGTAGAGACAGGCCTACGTTGCCATACCTTTGCATTTCGTCTAGTTTTTCAATGCCGGCTAAGAATTATGCACCTTCAGAAGCGAGAAAAAAAGGTAAACTTTAGAACTGGTGCCAGTAAACGTCAAGAAACGTCAAAATGATGAAGGCTAACACAGCCGTTTTGTCAGCCAGAAGCACTGACCAAACTTTTAAAGCCAATCAAACAAAGTTTCCCGCGAATTCGCAATTCACGAAGAATTCGCGGAGTCGAGAATGGGGCCCCTCGTTATTCATAGCGTCAAGTTTGCCACCATTCCTAAACGTTTTCGGTTGCAAGTTCTACACCCGAGGAGTTTGTTTTAAGAGAATTCCTGGGGTCACGAACTTTCGTGTATATCTTCGTCTCGTGGATAAAGCAAGTGGGTCCAGATTGAGAGTGTCTCGTCATCTATCGCAGCGTAAATGATTATTTATAGCCTCATTTATTCCCGTAAGTCTCCGTTTCGACGGCAGCCAGCACCGAGGCAGCCTCCATAACAGGAGGGGGCTCATGACGTCCGTTCTTGTCGCACGCACCCGGGCAGCATGACGCAGTCCCGAAATTGTAACGTGAGCAACAAAGCGGAGAAGCGGGAACTAACAGCATCCACGACCTTGTCTACGTGAAGAAGTCCCTTATGTCGGCAGCTCGGGGCAAAGCGCTCAACGCATCATACTGATGCCAATGTCGAAAGGGTATCCGTTCTGACCTTTCTTGCGCGTGTAAATATTAAAATTGATTAAATATTTCGCACTGAACAAGTGTGGTTGAAACTTCCTGGGAGATACCTCCACATACAATGAAGCTTTTAATTGCAAGCTCTGAAATTTCTCAGCACTCCGTTAAACCTTTATACCCCGAGTCATCTTTGACAGTCCTGTCACGGCTTCAGACACAACCCCCAATTCTTTTCATGCCCATTGATGTAACTGGGTAACATTTAAACGATGTACTTTATTGCGGTAGTCTAAACAGAAGAAATTACTGCTTATCTGATGTTTGCAAAGTTTACGTAATGACCGAGGCAATAATGAATCCCCGCGTGAAATCCGCTTCAATTTCGCAGTTGTAGATATCATTATCGAGTTTCAGCGTGGTCGGAATATATTATGTGGCCTACAGTTATGAATTTCACAAGGAACTGTGCTACCTTTTGGAAAATACTGAAATTTTCTTGTACGTACCGTAAGAGGCAGTTCTGTGATTATCCTCGATACGTAGTACAAGCTTGGACTGTACCAACAGTTCCTCTGTTCCCTCAAAACAACGCTGATATCCAGCGGAACTGGAAGGAAAACATTTGTGAAGGTGAAAACAGTTCATCGTATTTTAGACTACGCTAATTAAAAACAAACAGACTTCACCATGTCAGAGACACCACAAAGAACAAGAACAAGGGCACGCCGTTTTAAAAGACAGGGACAGCAATTTAACAACTGATTGTTGTGGTTGTTGGGGTGCGTTTACCATTAACTGCATCAGTGAATGTCCTGCGCTTGTGTGAGCGAATTCGCGGACTAAATGAGAGGCAATAGAACGGGACACATGCAATACCAAACTTTAAAGGTACAGACAACCCATTTTTGTCGAGTATACTTTCTTTATCCCAAACAAAAGGGCATCGCTTAAAACACCTTGACCCGAAACGGTTTTGCTCACAGCGCCCTAGAGCTTCCGGAATCTGAATTTTTAGATCTACCAACCTGTCACAAACTCGAGCGTACGACGTCTAAAAGTATCGTATAAATTTTTCATTTTATTGTACAGCGCCTAACTCTTCTTCAGTCGTCCGATTCATCCAGTTAGGTTCTATTCGGCCCGAGAAAGGGCTGGAACTTTTCTCGAACGAACGACAGTAACGCGATCACCCGCCGGCTCGCCGGCGAGAAAACAACAAAATTAAAACCTCGTCGCTCCAGTTTCGTCGAAGCTTCCAGTACTTTCGAGGAGGTGCGCGTGGCCTTGCCAGCTCTAAAGAGCGTCGAAGATTCTAGAAGGGAGAAGAGTGAAATTGTTCGCTGACGGCGGCGGGCGCGTTGTGTGTTGTGCTCTCCCTCTCCGCGCCGGTACGGTTATAAAAGAGAAGCCGCGCCCAAACAACCAGCTACGTTTTGGACGTCGTGATTGACAACGGCACCTGCCAGTTTTTCACATCACACCATCGGCGAGCGCGCCCTGAGGACTCAACGTGCTCCCGGGCCTCGAATGACCGTGATCGTCTCGGACGCTCCTGGCCTACAGTGAAGCCGCGCTTCCCAGGTAGCCGACTCGCCTCCGACAGCGGTGCATCGTCCGGCCCGGTCGGTGAATATGCTGCGACTCTGTCTCTCATAAGCATCGAACTGTTCATTTTCTTTTTTTGTTAACTGCTCCGATTCGTAATATTCATTTGTTAACGCTCCTGTCTGGATCATTTTGTCGAATTGGACTGTTTCTTGTATTTGAATTCCATCTAAGTTTTCCTGTAATTATCATCCGTTACCTCGTGCTTGTGTTTGTAACTTGCCTGTCTAAATATAAGTCTTTGTGCTGTTCTTTCCGTTCAAGGCTCTTGCTCATTCTTGCCGCTCTGGTCGGCGAAAGCCGCACATCAGACGGCCACCCCCTTAGTCACCTGTGCCCTGTGGATTCGGTGGGGTTTGTTGGCTCTCTTGAGTCGACTCCCCATATCTTCCGACAGTGCACCATAAATTTAAGGAAGCGGGTGCCAATTTCTGGCGTCCGCGACAGGACGTCTGATGTGAGCGGTAGGGAAGAGAAAGAGCCTGGAACTTTTTTGGCATAGGTTGCTACTACCTTTATAAGCGGGTGCTCTTGTTCACTTGCTCTGTGTAGATATACCTAGCTAGAGGCTAGAGTATTGTGGCTAGATTGCGATACATTTGCAATCATGAATTTAGAGAAAATCGTAGCGTTGGGCTGTCAGCTGGGCCTGTCAGGGGCCGAACTACGAAAGTGGGTTGCGCAGAAAGAAAAAGAAGAAAACGAGAAGGCTGAGAGAGCAAGGCAGGCAGCGCGAGAAGAGGCAGAAAAAGCACGAGAAGAGGCTGAGAGAGCAAGACAGGCAGCACGAGAACAGGCTGAGAGGGCTGAAAGAGAAAGAGAGAAAGAATTTCAGAGACAAATTCAGTTGGAGCGAGAGAAAGCGGAGCGAGAAGAGAAAGCCCGCCAGGCAGAGGCAGAAAGGGAGCGAGCGAAAGCGGAGCGAGAGGAGAAAGTACGCAAAGCTGAACTCGAGATTCTAAAAAGGCGACTCGAGATACAACGGTTGAAGGCGGAATCCTCATCAGATGAGGAAAATGTAAGAGAAGGGTATAGTTGGCTAAGTGCTAACCCTGAGACGATAAAGGAATGCCAGGATAGCTCCGGAAACGAAGAGGCGGAAGTATCCGCACTAAGCAGGGAGGAAATACCTCCAGATATGCGCGAAAGCGCACTACTTCAGACCTGGAAGGACGATGATCCTACAGGTGATGCGGAGCTTGAGGATGGAGATAACATCCCGGTTGTGGATGCCATCACGACGTCGGGGCCGAACCCTCTAGACGAAGGGGTACCCGATATTGCGGGGAGAGTGTCCGAGGAAACCATTGTCTTTCCGAAAGACACGGGCAGTTGCACGCTCGTTGTGCAGGAAGACCCAGTTCGAGACTGCGAACTCTCTGGGCAGACTAGCGCCGCGTGCGTAACTGACAGTCCGAGGAGTAAAGAGACTGACTCTAAGGTCAAGTTCGAAACCCCCATGCGAAGCGGAGCCGCACTCTGCGGAGGGAACTCGCCGTACATAAACGTCGGCGACGATCGTGTGACTTCAGCGGTGGGAGAGAAACTACCCGCTGTTTCGAAAGAAGAACCCCGATTCGATGCCTCTGAGAGAGGCAAAGCCTTGCCCGTCGTAACGCGAGCACCGGCAAAAGCGAAGCTGGCACATTTCCGGCGCCCAAAGTCTGCGGCCCCTGCGATGGAGCCGCACAGAAGGAAAAGAAGTGCCCAAGGTCGTGGAAAGAACAAACGTTTGAAAACCGGCCTTCAGAAACTCGGCAAACAGCCGGGCTGCCGCAACAAAGAGTGCAGGTTTGGGCGCAAGCTTAGGAGCAAACTTGTGCGCCGGCATTGCATACAGCGGACAGGTGTAAAGAACCATTGGTCAGTTACTACAGGAGGAAAGGCGAGGGAAAGCCAAGTCGCTAGACGCTCCAATGTTCGCCAGACGAAGGCCCAGACGCGGAAGCATTTTCGCAGGCTCGGTATCACGGCGGAAACGAAAGAGTTTGTCGCTTCGCGCGACATTTGGAAAAGATCTTCTCCGAAGAGAAGAATTCCGCAGGCGCAGTTGCGCAAGCGCCCGATAGACACGGGATAAACATGAAGAATGCAAATTTAGGTATGCACGTGGGATATCAGTGGAATTGTGTAAGACAGAGTTGTATTTTCACGTCGAGTACTGTATACTTGAACGTTGTATTCATTGTTTCTCTGTCGTACTGCACGCGAAACTTGTACTTATTTTGTCACTCTGGCTGTACAGGGTATATTCACGTACTAGTTGCGTTCTGCGTAAACGTTACTTTCGCTGTTATACAGTACATTTGCCGTGTATTGTTGGCGTTACTAGTGGTGACATTCCTTAACTTTGCGGTAGCATGTTATTATTTGTGAACAACATATTAGTTATGGTTTTTATGAGTTTCACTGTACCAGTGCATTGTATGTATTTCTGAGTACTGACGTACACTCATTGTATTTCAGCCTACGAGACTTTCGCACTGGAGCGCACGCTGTATTTTCATGAGTTTTTTCACTTGTAATGACTACTGGCCAGACATTTATTATGAACACTGGCTTAATTCGAATGCTAGAACTTTATTGTTCGTCAACTTATGAGTTGTCCCTAGGATGTGTATTTGTTGAGAAATCTGCGCCAAACCGCTGTTCTGTACGCGAATTCTGTACCTGTCATTATTCTTATGAAGAACATTGGGCTGTACTTGATTTTGTGTTAGTAGGCACAGCCTCTTTTGTTCACTAACTGTGAACGACGCGTACGCACGACTTTGTGAGTTTTGGGAATATTATTGCATAATATTCTGAAACTGGGGGGCTGTGTCACAAACTCGAGCGTACGACATCTAAAAGTATCGTATAAATTTTTCATTTTATTGTACAGCGCCTAACTCTTCTTCAGTCGTCCGATTCATCCAGTTGGGTTCTATTCGGCCCGAGAAAGGGCTGGAACTTTCTCGAACGAAGCGACAGTAACGCGATCACCCGCCGGCTCGCCGGCGAGAAAACAACAAAAATAAAACATCCGTCGCTCCAGTTTCGTCGAAGCTTCCAGTACTTTCGAGGAGGTGCGCGTGGCCTTGCCAGCTCTAAAGAGCGTCGAAGATTCTAGAAGGGAGAAGAGTGAAGTTGTTCGCTGACGGCGGCGGGCGCGTTGTGTGTTGTGCTCTCCCTCTCCGCGCCGGTACGGTTATAAAAGAGAAGCCGCGCCCAAACAAACCAGCTACGTTTGGACGTCGTGATTGACAACGGCACCTGCCAGTTTGTACATCACACACCATCGGCGACCCGCGCCCTGGAGGACTCCAACGTGCTCCCGGGCCTCGAATGACCGTGATCGTCTCGGACGGCCTGGCCTACAACGAAGCCACGCGCTTCCGAATCGCCTCCGACAGCGGTGCATCGTCCGGCCCGGTCGGTGAATATGCTGCGACTCTGTCTCTCATAAGCATCGAACTGTTCATTTTCTTTTTTTGTTAACTGCTCCGATTCGTAATATTCATTTGTTAACGCTCCTGTCTGGATCATTTTGTCGAATTGGACTGTTTCTTGTATTTGAATTCCATCTAAGTTGCCTGTAATTATCAATCCGTTACCTCGTGCTTGTGTTTGTAACTTGCCTGTCTAAATATAAGTCTTTGTGCTGTCTTCCGTTCAAGGCTCTTGCTCATTCTTGCCGCTCTGGTCGGCGAAAGCCGCACATCAGACGGCCACCCCCTTAGTCACCTGTGCCCTGTGGATTCGGTGGGGTTTGTTGGCTCTCTTGAGTCGACTCCCCATATCTTCCTACAGTGCACCCTAATTTAAGGAAACGGGTGACACAACCATACCTGTCCCGCCAGAAGGAATGCTGGCAAGCATGGCAGTGAGCCGTGCAGCAATACACTTTTAACTGCACGTGAAATTAAAAGAGGTATTTAAAAACTTGCCCCCGGTAACAAAAATAAAAACAAGAATAATGTGCAACCGTTCCAATTCCTTCATGCGGTTTTTGAATCACGCAATGAAAACGGAGTTATTCGGACACAGAACGTAGTTTCACGTTTACTTCAAAAATTTCAGTGCAAAATAAAATTATTTCCTCCTGTTCATTTCGAAATTCCTTGCGGCTACCCCAGTATATAAAACGCTGGCTTTCATATGAGCTTGACGACATGCACTCCACAAAAATCAGTTGTCTGTCCCTTTAAGTGTCAAAGAAAATTTTATAATGAAAGAGCGCATCCAGCCTTGGGCATCACAAGGCTACAGCTGTGTTCGCGCTGACATTTCTTGGCTATTTTTTGTACTGCCCACCTCTCAGCCGTATACCTTCCATACGGTGATTACCTGGCTGATCCTCAGTACATTTGTTAAATATATACATTCCATGATTTCATTCACGCCATAATTGTTGAGGCGTACCATGTAATCTAATCTTTCCGAAATTTTTCTTGACACGTGATAATCTTGCCGAAATAAAACGCTGGTTGTGGGGCTCCCAATGCGCATTTCCCGCAACCCCCTCCCTTCCTCTTCCTCTTGAAATGCGTTCACTTAGTTGACTTCCAAGCATACTTGCTGTCTGCGCAGTGCGCGGCTTTTTTGCTTACATGTGAGAACGTTGGGGCCGACGGATTGAAACATCAACATGGCAATGGAGAGCATGTACATGGTTGCAATGTCCTGTGTTTGCGCAGCCCGGTTGCCAGAACCGTAGTACATGCCGGTCAGCAGCAGTGCGAAGAACAGGCTGACGCCGATTCGCAGAAGTGAGGCAGTCTGTTCCCGTGAAAAGATAAGTACAGGGTGATTCAGTTATTTTCACTGAGAGGCACAAATACAAGGCCGCTTTCGGCCTTGTACCGTAATTTTTTCAGGAACTCTACCCTTGATCCCCCACCTCGAGTGCTCTATAAGCACCCACGAGGTAAGGTTCCTCCTGTTAACTTATGCTCTCTATCTCTCTGTCCCCAGCAGCTGTTAAAGGCATGGCAAAGTGAACAAATGAAAGTTTTCACCCCTGTCTTAAAGTCTCTCTATCGATTTCCCTCACTCTCTTTATTTTAATTTCTTTCCTCTTTTTAGCTTTTCTAGGCACACAAAATGCACACAAATGCATTAGGGTATGAATTGAAACATTTAGAAGCTAATTGAAGCAATGATTGAAAACGAAAAGCAGTCTTTATATGATGTTTTCTAGGCCTAACATTACCCGGAAGCGTGTGTTTCTTTTCAGGTTCTTCATGCGTACCTAACAGATATCTCAGACCCGCCTCCTCTGTACCTGCCATTCAGTCGGCGGTGTAGGAAGCAAAGTTAGAAAGTATGTACAAGATTTCCAGCCACCAATGCCACTGGTGGCTGGAGGTCTAATGTAACACATCACTCAACTCAGTCTAAGTAAAAACCGCGCTCTTAACAAAAATGCTAGTAAAAAGAAGTAACGGTTTGTATTTACTAACTCCTTACAAACTTCACTACCCCCCTAACTGTACGTAGGTCCTGCCACTAAGTATCCAACCTAAATGTCCATCATTACTTGTCTAGACCACCCACGTAGTAACTGCAGCTTGTTTGATACTAACTTTCACTGATAGTAACGAAATTCCCTGAATTATTGAACATAACAACTACAGCACTTTTAGCAATTCAAATCACCATTAAAAAGTTTGTGCGAATCCCCGAACTGACTTCTATATGCTCACATCAACATTCATAATTCTATAATTACCGCTAATACATTTGATTTTTGCGACAACCCCACTGACTATCAGAGGACTTTCCGCCGCCGGCTATAAAAACAAGAGCAGATGAATGTCTAAGGTGAATAAGTAATACTAACTCTACTCGTGCACCCCCTGGTTTTTTTGCTTAATTTATTTCTTGCCGAAGTGTGACATGTGTGTGTTGAATGTGGCTATGTCGTGCTGCGCGCCCAGCCGATCCACAATGTCACGCGTGGCTTTTTACTTGGTTATGCATGGCCAGTTAGTAAAAGCACTAAGTACCTAATGGATACTGTGGCACGTAACTAGTTAGTGTTGTGTTTTTAACTGCCACGATCTTTTTTAAGAGTGCGTCGTTTTACCTTAAAAGAAATTTGTAAGACGGAACGAAACATTCGAAAGCGCAACTGTAAAAATGCGAACGAGATCTCCTTTCTCGGCCTTTCATCTATATAAACTTGTAGCACAGTAGGCTTTTACTGAAGGTGCAGTTGAACACGGGCCTTCCCGAAGCACACCATTTTTTCTAAGAGCCTTTATAGGGGCCATAAAGACAAAACACAATCTGGTTTATTCAAGACTGCGTTGACCACATAACAATGCTGTCGCAAACTTTCAACAACTGTGCTAGATACCAATGAAAATAGCTCAGGAAGTGACCTTTCACCGGTCACTTTCTTGTTTGGTCCTGATGACGCCTCACCAAATTTGTTTGTGTGATCAGCTACCGCCAACGATACACACCGCCAAGAAACTACTGTGCAGTTTTAAGGGTGCCTTTAGTTTTTTTTTTATTCTATCCCTTAAATCAAAACCTGTTAACCTAACACATTGATAAGTGTTTTTTTTTTAATTCGACTGTTAAAAATGGCATATCCAAAATCGTGTAGTGCAAAATGTGGATGTTTCTAAAACGCTTGTATTTTTTCGAAAAGAAAACATATTTGGTAACTGGAATTGCGTTGAGTGACTTACCAGTGCTACATTTCCTCAAATTAAATGAAATAATTTCTCTTAATTTCCTTTTTAAAGGCCCTCAAGGATAAAACTATAGCGCAACCACAAACAGGGTGAAAGGCGCAAGTGCCCACGTGTTCGAGGTTTCGGCGCACGTAAAAGATCCTCAGGTAGTCAAACTTAATCCGGAGCCCTCCAACACGGGGCGCCTCACCGACTGTGTAGCGTCGGCGCGTCAAACATCTCAATCGATCAATCAATCAATCAATCAATCAATCAATCAATCCAATCACAATCCCAAACCCCAAATAGTTCTCCGCATCGCGGAAAAAACTGTTCCTAAGGCAATAAATGGCCCACAACAACTGAGCAGTGCAACAAGCCACCCATCACCAACTGTGTACCGGTGAAGATATGCATAGCTGAGACAGCAATTGTAACCCTGGGGCCCTATTTTCGACTTCGTGAATTATCCTTGAATTCGTCATGTTTCTTGCGTTAGCAAAACGTAAGCAACCAGTCACGTGTGTCCATATAGCTCGGATGATTTGCAGCGTAATTTGACGCTTAGCTTGCAAAGATCACTACCAAATTATGAGATATTGTGCATAAACAATATAAAAACACTTGTCATGCATTATAAAAATTAGGACGGCTGGTGAGCCTGCAAGAAAAACAACAGCCCAAGGCGATCAAGTATTGTTGATCCAAAAGCAAGCGATAGGCGTGTGTTAAGCTAAAGCACATCCGACAATCTTTTTAGCCGTATTTGTTTCTTTCAAACTCTTTTAGTAATACACTTGAGTTCTCTGCTTCAGTGCAAGCTTTGTTGTGTTATCACCTTCCTGACCATCACCGCCGCCACGCTATTGACTGCTGCTATGTTGCAAGCTTATGGTGCGACCACAGAAAAAGACTGCCGTGACCATCGGTTGCATGACGCGATAAAGACACCGAAACACTACGTCTCATAACGGCATAGCGTACTGAAGCCGCCGATTTGATCATTCGTCAAGCTCGAACTCAATCAGCGCAGTAATGAATAAAACAGTCAGTCTCCTTTGTTATATTTCTCTGGAATTCGATAATGTGACCCCCAGCTTACTAAGAGGAGTGTGGAACAGTCAGTCTCCTTTGTTATATTTCTCTGGAATTCGATAATGTGACCCCCAGCTTACTAAGAGGAGTGTGGAAAAATGCAATGCGTTCGGTTATTTGCAATGGAGAGGCTTGCACTGCCCTCTAGTGTTGCTGTTACGCCAAGCAAATATTTGCTATTTTATTGCTGAACGTTGAAAAAAACGGAACGTTGTTTTTATGCTCGGTTATTGCTGACTTGTAAAGAGAGAGAACTATTAATTATTTCGCTAGAAAACGCCCTAAAACCGCGCGTCACTCGAAACTGCTTCTGTTGCAAATTCACGGGGATTTCACGGCGCTTAAGGTTGGTGAAATTTTTTGCCCTATTCTACGGCGACGGCACCCGCCATTTGCAAGCTGTTGCGTAACATCACGAAACTTTTACGGATGTTGTAGCTGCCAATGTGTGACGTTTACGTTCCCGCCAACTGTTTATATTACGTGGCGTCATCTCTGTCTATCATAGAGAGGACACGGTGTACAAGTCAATATTGTTGTTGTATAGCAGAGACAAGCCTACATTGCCATACCTGTTGCATTTCGTCTAGTTTTTCAATGCCGGCTAAGAATTATGCACCTTCAGAAGCGAGGCAAAAGGTAAACTATAGAACTGGTGCTAGTAAACGTCAAGAAGCGCCAAAATGATGAAGGCTAACACAGCCGTTTTGTCAGCCAGAAGCACTGACCAAATATTTAAAGCCAATCAAACAAAGCTTCCCGCGAATTCGCAATTCACGAAGAATTTGTGGAGTTGAGAATGGGGCCCCAGGTTATTCACAGCGTCAAGTTTACCATTCCTAAACCTTTTCGGTTGCAAGTTCAACGCACAAGGAGTTTGTTTTAAGAGAGTTCTGTGGTCACACACTTTCGTGCATGTCTTCGTCTTGTTGCATTAAGGTGCCTTTTTGTTTTAACTAACAAAAACATCGCACATTTCGTAGCTCTGTGTGCCGCTCTTATTTCCATACACAAGTTGGCTTCCTTAATAAATGGCACCTGAACATCCCTGACCCGCAGCTTCAACGCACGAAAGGAAGGTGCTAGTTCTCCCAGAGTATCTAGCGACTAGACAAACTCACAGAAATGGCAGTGCAAACTACATTTACAACACTTTGAGTATTCGGGTCTTCTCCAGTCTTTCTATGTAGGAAGTACTCTTCTTCGTTGAGAGTGCAACCAACGATTTCCATGCTCCTTCTTTCAAACATTCTACCACTTCCGACGGTTACTTTACCAGGAAACGTTTGACAATTGGTTTTATGGAAGAAAAAAGTTGGTACAGCCGCAATGGTAACCTTGACATTTGCCTATGAACACGAAGAACATATACTGTACTGCCGTGATAGCTCGATACTCAATTTGCAGCAGATTTTGGTCTCGTCCTTTATCCCCTTCAACTTCAACTTTATTGAGCATTTCATGCATAGAAATGCTAGGATAAACACAAAACGCTGCAAAGCTGCAGCTTGACGGGGTGTTTGCCCATTATGGTTGACATGGCAAATGACAAGTGACATCTTCAGCGTTCATTTTACCTTCAAAAGTTTTCCTGCTTTTTGTGTTTTTGTATCCCCCTGCTGGCTCGCCTAAGCCGCTTAGGAACTCACCTTATTTCGAGTGAGACACAAGAAGCATCTTTTCAGCAGCACCTTCATCTGTTGATGGGGGCTGAATTTGACTGCATACAGCCGCTTCACTTCGTTCTTTTCCTGGTTAAAAAAGAAACAGAGCTGAGCGGTCTTTAAACGGGAGAACATTACGTTGGCCAAATCTTTTGTGCCGAACTGAGACGCACAAACTGTAGGTTCGGGGAATATTCAGTCTTCTTCTCTAATTGTGTTTTAGGTGCGTAGTACCTTAGGACCGCACAATGTCCGTCCGCGTCCCTGCATATAGTATTTATAAACGCAAAAAACCGCACAGGCACCGACAGAATTAGAGCCTGTGTATGGTAGACCAGACAGAGTTACTGTCAGTCGTCTTACCCATTGGGCTACGACCGTTTTTTTTCTTTATTGCCTGCTTGGCGACAACACAAAACGCACTGCACAGTACACAAATTAGTAGCTCCAGCCACCAGACGGCTGAAGGGGGTGGCTTAAAGCATCTTAAACTGAACATCCAGAATGGGTAACCACTGAGGTTCTTCCTGCACAAAACGCTTTCAACGAAGTACTCCCGCACAGTGCGAGCATCCTCTTCGGCATTCTGAACTGCCATGCGAGTTTTCCACATAGAATGCAGACTAAGTGGCATGAACATATGATAGGGCACGCCTGCATCATTGTTTACGGGCAAAAAGCGAATGCCATAAGGCGTTAACGGTAGGTCTTTTTTCAAGGTTCGCTGGAGGGTGTCCCAGTGGAACACTGCATCCCAACAGTCCAGAAAGATGTGCTCAGTTGTTTCAAGTTTTTTGCATAATCGACCGTTAAGTGTCCATGGGTGATAATATAATCCTTTTTCCTGATTCCAGGGTTTTACCGGTAGCGTGCCGCTGTGAAGTTTGAAGAAGGAAGATTTAACGGATTAACGTACTGGCATTCGTTTCACTCTTTTTAGAACATCTTTTCCTGAACCTACTGCATACAACTGATGATAAACCGGAACAGGTAGACACGTATTAATCATATCTTTGTACAAAATCTTCCGCGGTACACTACTCAAATACTCCGAGGACAACCTAACCCTCGAAATCCCTAAAAGCATCCACGACTTTGCGCAAGAACCCACGCACGCGTACACATTGGATTTCAGAAGTTGAAACTACATAGTCTGGAATAATATCACGTAATCGGACTTGTACCACAGTACGTGGAAAGCAATCTCTCTGTTCTCTCAGAAACATAAACCTAGAAGCTATTTGTCGGATAAACAAATGTGCCAGTCCCAATCCACCACTTTTCAACGAGCGAGACAAATTAGTTCGATTCATTCGCTCCCAAATTGAGCCCCACAAAACACCGCGAACACTCTGTGCAGCTTTTGTATGTTCCTTCTTGACATAGAAATCGCCTGAAGGACGTACCATACCTTGGCAACGGCAGACATTACATCCTGATGCACGGGCAAACATTGACAGATCCCTTGCCCCCTATTGTGTTAATGTTTCTCTAACTCTATCAGTTTCTCCGTCCCAATACTCTCTAGTGTCCTGGTAGTTTTCAAGCGGGATACCCAGATACCTGGTCGGAGTTGTCGTCCAAGGCATGTTCTCCAAAAACACTGACCTACTTTGCCAGTCACCGTGTCAAAATCCTATGCACTTGTTCCAGTTAACTGCACTGGCAGACAACTCGCAAAATCGCTTTAGATCATTTACCAACTCACACTTTTCTTATCAATACAGAAAACAGCGATGTCATCGGCATATGACAAAATTTTAACTTCACTGTAGTGCAAACGGAATCCGTGTATATTTTCATTATGAAGAATCTTTAAACAAAAGGGCTCAAGATAAATCGCAAACAGCAAGGGGCTCAAGGGGCACCCCTGCCTCACCGACGACAGTATATCAAAACTTTCTCCCACTTTTTTGTTTACAATAACACTAGCTGAGCACTGAGCGTACGACATCTTTACAACTTCGAGGATAACGGATCCTACGTTAACGTGTTCTAACACTGAGAAAAGAATGTTATGCGCAACACGGTCAAAGGCTTTCTGCAAATCAATTTGAATCATCGCCACGCGACCCCCTAAGCGTTGCAACACCCTAATACACTTCTTGCGACATGAATATTGGTAAAAATAGATCGTCCCTGAATTCCACATGTTTGATGAGTTCCAACAATTGTTTTTATGACTCCTTGCAATCTGCTAGCCAAAACCTTCATGAAAATTTTGTAATCAACATTCGTTAAGCTGATTGGCCGATACGACTCTACAGCCAAAAGCTTTTCAGGAACATCAGTTTTAGGAATTAACACAATGTGGCTTTTCGGAACGAAGGCGGTGTTCTCTCGGATTCATACGCTTCCATTCATACGCTTCCGTGTACAAAATTACTGCTATGTCTTCTTTGAAGAACTTGTAAAACTCGCTTCCCAATCCATCAGGCCCCGGCGAATTTCCTATGGTTAATTCGTCAATGGCTTTATTTATCTCCTGCAAACTGATCGGCGCCTCCATGCTTGCTCTGTCATCATCACTTAACTTTGGCATTGACGGCAAGAAAGTTTCCTCGTAGTCTTTACTGCCTTGCTTTTCACTTCCCAACAGTTGCTTATATTGCTCAAAAAACGCGCGCTCCCCGACTTCGGTGCCCCTAGAAACCACATTATCGTATCGAATAGCCTTAATCTCATTCTTTGCGCATAACCTTTTTCGACCGTGAGTTAGTGCCGAGAGTCAAACGGCTTACTCCCTCGCCTGTGACGGTGCGGAGTACCTTAGGACCTCCCAATGTCCGTCCGAGTCTATACGTGCGCACAACACCATCAAGCGAAAATCAAGCGAAATTCGATTTGAGCCGTGAGTTGCAGTTCCATTTAGGGAATTATGAAAGTGCAACTCACGGCTCAAATCGAATGACGGTCGGGGCGCGAATGGGATGTCACTCGGGGCGCAACTTGGATGTCATTTCGAGTCCCCGTACTCCGCACCCTCGCCATCATCCACGCAGTAGAGATGCTGCCATTTTCATCCATTCACTGAAAATTATTTAGAGCATAGACACAACCTTCCCCGAAAGGAGCATTTGTTTGATAGCTGTCAATCAAAGAAAAAACTGTTGCTTTCATTTAGTCCGACATAGTCAAAGCCTATGTCGCTTAGTGCCCTATTCGGTATATACGGGGTGAGTGGCGATTAATGCACGAGTCCCCCGAGTTTTCATACCATATGAGTCACCACTTAGTTTCTCTTTACATCAGCCATCACAAGTGTTATCATTTCACAAAATTTGTTTATTAGCTGCTTTTATTTAAATATTTATACACAAATTCTTAATTTTTGAAGCTGCTTCCAATCGTTTCAGCTACTACATTTATGGCTGTTTCTATGTTTTTCGACAGAAGTTATTTGCCTTTAACTATTTCAGAAGTTATTTCCAGAAGTTATTTCCCGATTTCACTATTCTGTCACAAAAGCATGTGTAACTTCGATACACTCTCCAAATAATACTCACGACCTTTTGCATCACGAAAATTTTATTCTAAACATTATTGTCAGTTTATTGTTCTACATATATTATATATAGAACCCTCCCTGTGCACAGTAGTAAACAATGTTTTAAGCTTGCGTATCCAGAAACCTTCTGTAGATCTACTCCTTATATTCGGCCCAAGGGTAGCTTCCGCGCCGACGAATGACATGTATCGAAGTGTTAACTCGAAACTCTCGAAAGGCTTGAAAGCGGCAATATATAACAGGTCTTACGTGAAGATTCAGGTGCACTAAAGACTTTTCAGGCATTTGTACAAATGCACGGACTATCTTTTTTTAAAGGGAGCCTAAACACATTGTGTGACTAAAATTCTGCAGTTCTTTATCTTGTTCAAGTTACTGAGAAGTTACTGAAGTTGGTGAAGTTACTGAGAAGGTGGAGTTCCACCACAAACCAGGTTTAACATAAACGACACTAAGCTGACAGGTAAGCGAAATTGCGTTTACACGTCTCACCTTTACCCAATTGCGTGGAGCCCACCCCCAACCTGCATGTTTGTCAGCGTTTGAACGAGGAACTTCCTAAAAGAGAGGAAGGAGACCACCACTCTCTCCTCGAGAACATCAACGAACGTTCAAGACGTCCCAGACTACAAACACACCTTCCACCTACACCGCCTTCCCCGCTTGAGAGACATTGCACCTGCTAGAAAACAATATTTCTCTGTCTGCTCTTAATATGAAAGACAAATCATTTTCTCGCAAATGACGTGCATAACAAACGTTACCTCCTTGCTCATAAGCCTTCCGCCATAAACGCTTTCGTGACCTTTCTTTCCCACGTGGTTCGCAAAGTCGTCAGGTGTGAATGGCCTCGACAATTTCGTTGTCAAATTCCCGTACTCGCCGGATGCAATTTCTGTAACTGGGAAATTAGGGATAAAACATTTGATCAACACTGCGAGAGGAAAGTTTGAGTGGTTTAAAATAAATCATTTATACTTCATACGCTACGTATAGAGGGATATCATGCGCAGGCAATTACGGGTTCCAAGTAAATTTTGAGTACCTAAGGTTCATTTGGCGCTGACAACTTCGGGTAGGCGAGTATTTTGTTTCACGCGTACATCATAAAACCGTCTAATCAGCGTGGTTTAGAAGCAGTGACTTCAAAAGTGTCTGAAGTTGTCCAACTACGAATTTATCGTTGAGCGTGACAAATGTGTGTTTCATCATCAAACAGTCTACTTCGGTCTAACTCTCAGTGCCTGACCAGTGATACACCCGTACGCCATAAGAAGTTGAGGTTTTCCCTCTTATGTGACCAGCATTAGCAAATCATTTTCTTTGCTGTTTACTAGTCCATGCGAAGCATCCTGATGTTACACGCGGTTCTTTGCATTTCCTTACGACTAGCCTCTTTACGGGCAAGAAGAGCCTCAGACAGGTGACATGGGATGTGAACTACTCTTATTGTGTGAAAGCTCGTTAAAGTCACGTTCCAATCCAAGCAAGTTGTCCCTGTCAAAAAGTTTACATCTCCAGTCTCACTTCATAATAACTTTATGCGTGCCCCAAAAAGTAAACGGAGCGCGGCTTGGAGATTTCGAAGTTTTTTCTCCGCCATGTGCCTAGCCAGAAACCTCTGAGTGACTTTTCTAAAAATTCATTCTAGAATAAAATTGGACCGGACATATTCTATTTGTGCTGGCAGCCGCAAAAAACCAAAAATTATTCTAATTCCTCGAAGCAGTGCTCCGTTTATTTTTTGGGGCACCTGTACCTAAATATGATGGTACTCAGTTTTGCAACCAAATAAAAATATTCTCAGTATAAATACTCTAAAACACATAATTTTTGTTGCCGTATTCAAATATAATGTTGAATGAACAAACTTTTAAATGTCGATACTTACTGAAATCAGACGGGTTGTTGAAAACGGGGCAGTGAAGGTTCTGAGAAGCAAGAAACGGCAGCAGCTGGTCCACTGAGCCGTTGTAAATGCACATTCCGCCAGAAAGCATGTAAAGCTACGATACAAAATCCCCAAAAAATACAAAGTTTGGTAATCCCGCGTTTGATACTTTATCATGGCGTATAAAAGACCTCAAACGAATTCGTTTTAACAACACTGCATATTTTTTCGAAGTTTAACAATAAATCGACCGACAATTTAGATTCTCGACAGAGGCGTCAACGCAAATATTGCATATTACCAGTGCAACGTATCAAGGCATAGTTTTAATTCGTTCAAAGGTGAGAAATTCTGCACACAACCCAGCCATTCTACGTGCCTCTAATAGTACCACTAGACTGAGGCAACAAGCCGCGTGTCGCCAATGAGTGAAATCGTAGGTAGGATTCGGCATCATAAAAATTTTCAGCCGAAATTTCCCCAACAAAACGTATGAGTGTTTAAATGTTGCCCTGAGGCATGTATGGTTGGCAAAATTTTTTCAACTGAGAGTTCGTTTGGCTTTCACTCTACTTACATTTGCATCAGTGCGCTTTGTGTGTTGTGTTAAGGGCAGGCGAAGTGTTTTAATCGTGAATGCAATAAAATGCTTATACGTTAAACAACACCACTAATATGTAATATAATTTAATATAATAATAATAGTATCTTTACTTGTTACGAAAACCAATCGAAATACGTACCTTAAATATTGATTTGGATAAGAACGCATAAAGAAACATCTTTTTTATTTATTTCTCTCGGAAGACAAAAAAAAATCCCCAGCCATCTCCATTATCGTGAAACCTGGAGAGGGCGAAGCACGCAGTGTATAAGTGTATTCTTGGCGCCTTGGCGTTTTGGGCAACGGAAAGGAAACCGTTGGAGGGTGTCGGTATCCAGCTTTGCTGTAAAAGTCTGTTGTCTTTGAAGCACGAAGCTCTCTAGCGCGAGGCGTAAACGAGTGTCTCGGTGTTTTCTTAGTACGCGTTACCAAGTGCTCCAGCGGGAGGTGTAAGCGGGTGTACCGGTGTTTTTCTTTTTTTTAGTACGCGTTGCGATCTAGCGCGAGGCGTAAACAAGTTTCCCGGTGTTCTACTACCGTCACTGCGTGAGACGACGATTACGACAACGACAGGATACGCCAACAGCCCCAGCCCCAAAGGGGCTTCGCCCCTAAAATGTGTCATATGGTGTCACCGATACATACGCGCTCGAAGTCCTGACGAAAGCAAATAGCTACACCTGGCCACCAACTAAGCTGGAGATTGCCCACCAATACATTAAATCAGGAATTCTGGCGTGCTGGCCTCCTTCCTTGCTCGCCTGCTTGTTTGCCTGTTTGCTTGCTTGCTTGCTTCCCGGCCTGCTGGTTAGCTTGCTTAAAAGTTCGCACAAGCTGAGGCCTGGTTTTCACCTTTCACGTGCACGACGACTTTATCACGGAAAGATCTCCCATTAGCAGTTCGACAGAGCAAAACTGACAAAACACATTTATCTGTTTTACAAAACAACACAATGCTGGCCCTTTGTCTTGCGTTCATCTGTTTGTAGCGTCTATTACACGCTGTCAACATAAATTTCATACCCATAGCACAATGTCTCTTAGTCTTGACCTTTGAAGCGTTTAAAATTGCTACAGAAAAACCAAGAAAAAACCACGGAGAGATACACAGGGCACTGTGGGTCTATCTTCGTTTTGTCTCTTGCATTCCGGCAGCGGTTTTCAACCCTTCAAAGTATGTACCAAATTGCCCAAATAACAACGTTATTGGGCTGTTGGCTGTTTTGACTATTTCTTTTAGATGCGACTGCATCTCATTCACTCGCCTTGTCCATGCAGCGTCGGCGTTGTTGTCGTCCGCCACCCCCATTCTCCTCGCGCGCGAGCTGCGCTTCCGCCGCTCACCCCCTCTTCTCCGACGACCCTCCCTCGTCCACACCCCTCCCCTACACTATAAAAAGAAAATAATAGTTAGCAGAGCCCGGTTTCGATCCCACGACCCTGTGGGCGGAACGCGAGGTACATGGTGCTCTTCCCACTGCGCCACAAAACCGAGACAGAATCAAATGCTACGAACGCGCCTTATATCCTTGTCTCATTCAAACTACGTCAAGAAGCTACTGATACAACGCATGATGGGGCAATGATTCACTTGCAATGAAAAGAAGCTCCCACTTACAGCAACAATGATGAGTAAGGTCGTTGCGACAGCGAAGCCCCAAGCATACCACTCAGAGAGATTGACCAAGATTGGCCAATAAACAAATAAAATCATAAAACATAATAATCATACGCGTTCCCGACACGTTTCACGCGATTTCAGAATCAATCCAACGGAAACCCAAGTGAACCCACGATGCGTCGCATCTACACAGGTTCCCCTCGCGGGGAGGTGGGCAATTTTACTTTATACTTTCTTGTATTTTCTCCCATCTCTACTGTCGATCCCCGTTTTCTAATGTTATCGTTGCACGTTATCGAACCCACAGCGGAGAGGCCAACAACAAGTAGTCCCCACCATATTTTACTGCCGTTGCCAAAGTGTTCTTCATGCACGCTGGCATTTTCTGCAACAATCTTTTTTCTTTGGTTATGTCGGCAGCATGAGTTTATTTTTGCTGGGCAAGGTGTACGAATGCTATAAAAACTACCTAACTAATAAGATTACATAATAAATTGGCCCCAATGAACGCTGTCAAGGTGGTTGGAAAGCAAAGATTTAAACGACACCCACAACACTTGCCCATGCGACGTCACTTGAATTCACACACGTGGCTCCACAAAGAATGAAACCAGAGATTCTGCCAGCCGTTACCTGGAATTCGTGGGGGCGGCGTCCCGAACGCCGCAGCAGCGTCGGCCTCGGCCGGGCTAGAGCGGCGGACGCCGCCGCTGTAGCCCGGCCGTGAGTCCGGAGAAAGAAAACGGAGAGGAGCGTCTTTCGAAGGGTGAGACAGCGGAACCTAGCCATCCTGATGTGGTAGCTTGGGCTACACCACCGCGCGACACAAGCGCAGACACCGAAACGATTCGGCATGTGAGCTTGGTGATTCCCATTTATACCGATCTAAACTAGTTAGTTTAGTAAGTTTGAGAACTGCGAGAAAGCTGAGGGAACTTTTATAATCACTGTTTATCAGAACCAGTTGCTCCTTTCGCTTTTTGTGATACCTCTTAAAACGCAAACGAATTTGTATTTACCAATTTAGAAAACGGATTCCCAGTCGTGGCAAGCAGTGCGCAAAAGGTAGCGTTTCTCTAGCGGCCAGATGTCTGTATGTGGTCTCTACATTTTGTTTTCGCGCCCTGCAAACCAATCCTCAACGTACCTTTGCCGTACGACCACTTAATTCCGTCGGGTCCGGGTTACCGAGGAGGTGCTGTTGAACAAGTTAATCAAGCCGTGCGAAGGAAGCGCGTGATGGACGCGAAGCTGCGCCAAAACAGGCACAGAATGACCGTCGCTAAAGCAGACGACAAGGCCGTACCGCCGACACAACCGCCGGCGAACAGGCACCTCCACGCGGGGAACGCTGATGAGGATGATTGATGATGATGATTGCTATTGGTTTCCCCTTTGAAGCGGGGTGATGACATGTCATCTTACCAAAAAGGACTAATATAACCATGTTTTACACTCTTGGTTTAATACTAGCGCTGCTTGCAACGCTGGGTAACTTCGCCGCGCCATCTACAGTGTGCTCCGTGAGTGAACCCCCCCCACCCTCTCCGCCAGCCTCCACCGCGTTGGGAGTTTATTGTCCCACACGCCGCGAAAGAACCGTTGGCTGGTAGAGGTAGAAAGCTTTGCTTTAAAAATGCACGCCTACTATATTTTGTGACGGCTTCCTAATTTCATCTTGCTCTCATCTTTAAACAATGTCCTCTTAAGCGCAAAAGAATTAGTCCTGCACCAAATAAACTCAGAGGCAAAAGGATACATATTTCACAAATCCAAATTCCTCATTCACGATAAACTTTCCCAAACTCACCCTGTCAAAGTGCGAGAAGAGGGTGGCGCTAGGGTTATGGATTGAACAGATCACTGTGTGTCCTGAAACAGCCAGGGACTTGAGCACCCGCGCACAACGAAGCGCCGAGCAACTGTCGAGGCCACTGCATATAGAATCAATATTGTCACTAAAGTTTTAGGCTAGCCGCATAAAAGTTCACGCACGGGAACCCATGCTTGGCACTTAGCGAAGTAAAAGCGTGAAGCACAATTCACTCAAACAACTTGCACAAAACAGCCACACAAATATACAGCCACACAAAGTCTGTATATACAGTAAAGGTACAAGAAAGTAAGTAAAGTAAAAGTAAAAGCAAAAGTGTATATCAACAAATGCTCTTTAATTCTAACTTCAATAATTCGAACTTAAGCATCATTGGAACTGTACGATTTGGTCCGGCCAAGCTAAATAGAAGTGTATGTACAAAAAATCCTGGGCCATCTCCACTAACGTGAAACCTGCGGAGGGGCGAAGCATCCAGCGTATAAGTATATCCTTGGCGCCTTGTCGTTTTTGCCCACGGAGACGGAACCTTTAGGGGGTAGAGGTATGCAGCTTTGCTTGAAGCACTAAGGGTTCTAGTGCGAGGCGTTGGAAACGAGTTTCCCGGCGTGTTCTATTAGTACGCGTTACGTTCAAGCGCGAGGCGTTGGTGTTTTAGTACCGTGACTGCGACGACGGCGAACGACAACGACAGGAGACGCCGACAGCCCAAGACCCTAAAGTGCTTCGCCACTAAAAGCCCGTTAATTTGAACGGGCTTTTAGTGGCGAAGCACGGAGGTAATTCAAACTCCGCGGATAATTCGAACTCAGTGGCACTACGCCGGCGGCTTAGATCCTGCCGTACGGCCAGAGAAATGTACCCGCTGCTGACACACGACGCTGCGTCGTCTTCGGATGGTAGAGAAAAAAGAAAAAAGATGGTAAAAACCCTGTAAAACTAATTAATGCCCCCATGGCGGACGTTTTCTAAGGCGTATTCTTTGTGGACTAGGTCAGTTTAAACGCCAGTGCAGTGCTTTATGGTGCCCTGGCATATGCAGTTATCATTTCTATGTCAAAAACGCAGAACCTGACGCTGCCATTTGCTACGAGGAGGGGAAGGAGGACTGTATACCAAAGCGGCTGCCCGCTCGGAAGTCATGGCCTGATTGAATGCCGCCGGTCCTTCCTCTATGAATGCAGACCGGCTCTTGTTCAGTTTTGAAAGGTGGTTTACCGCCACACTAGCTGGTTAGAGCAAAGCGCTGGCTGTCGGCTTTAAGGGCGAAAAGCAGGCTGGAACCCTAAACTAGTTCAAACATCAAATTGTTTACATGCCGTACTGAATTGTGTACTGTTACTATTCTTCACTTTCCTTTGAACCTTCATTATTTCGAACTCAGGTGGTGTCCCCTCGGAGTTTGAACTAACGAGTTTTTATTGAATAGCAGAAATGCAGCCACCCTCTACCACACTCTCAAGGGAGGAGCATAGTTCCAAAACTGGTCCCGCCAGCTCTTTCTCTTCGTTTGGTTTCAGCGGCAAGCGAACTTCCGTCAAGGAATCTGAAAACTACCCTGCAGGATGGGCCTCCTCTCTGCAGCCTTTCCTCTAGGAATGAAAAACGTTGAAAGTTACCAGCCAATAAATAAAACATAGCCGATTACGGAATTCGTAAAAAAAGATAATATCAGTAGGGCACATGGAACACAATACTGACAGGGAAGAGCATCCGCGGTGCACGCAGGTACAGGGTGCAGTCGGTTCTCTCGGTTGTAAGTCGGCGCCAGTAGCCAATTTAGCGGGCACAGGTGAACCACTGTAAGTAATTAAACTGCGGCAAAGGACTGGAGGCCATACGAATGTTATCTGATATCCTCCTCAAGTACGGGACAGGCCGTGTACTTTTATGCAGTTCATTAAATAATCCTTTTCACAGAATATCTGGTTGTCATACGGGATTATTTTCCCCGTTTGAAAACGAAATCTCCCTTGAGTCTTTCTTATTTAGCCTTTTTTCATAGCGGAAAGTTTAACCGTAATGCCTGTACTACACAATACCATTACAGAGGGTCACAACTAGAAAACTCGAATCGTACGTACGCGTGCCTTAGGAAAGACCGTATTATAAGGAAATCAGACCAACCGAATGTTATGGCTCTTCATATGTAGCTACAACCCGCACTTTCCACATCACTTGATACCAGTCAAGTCGTTATTTTTACCATTCCACTATTGTGAGCTAACGCACGGGATAACGGAGGACCCCGGCTAGCTTCGCTAGAGAAAGTGCTTCCCGCCGTACACTAGCCCCAGCGGAATCCGAAGACTCACGAGCGGGTTCGAGTACTCGCACGCGGTAAATAGGCACCGGCTATCCAAAGTAAGGCATTACTGCCTGGCAGATACAGGGTATATACCAGACAACACGACTGTCGCTCGCGGGGGGACAACGGCTCCGTTCGCTCGCTCAAGCCGCGGGGACTCTGACTCCGACATATGTCATCGCAGCTGCGGGAAGAGAGGGTCCTCCCTTGCGACCGGTCAGTACCGAATCTCTGTGAAGAGTATTTGTGGAGCTAACTGGGTTCTCAGTCATCAGGGCATTGGGTGTAGGCACTCCCGAATCAACTGATTCCGACCAAATCGCCCAGTCGACTCCCCGGCGGGACGCTCGCACGTCCAGCAGGTCGGTTAGAGTAAAGAAGAGGTCTCCCCTGGGTCAGGGAAAGAGTGACGCGAAGGAAGGCGACAAACTGGTCCTCCTTCCCCGTGCCCTCCGCAGGCGTTCGCGGTGAGCCGGTTGGGCGCGTCGCATGTGATCACGCCGAGGTCACGACTCACGTGAAGCGCGCCGGCTACCCAAAATGGCGTCTCCCAGCTCGCCAAAACATGTGCAGACGAGGCGTAGGGAAACAATGGTCCCCACACTATACGTAATTGGCGCAATCGGCATTGTGTCCATTCGACACTTGTGAAGCCCTTTGGAAACATCCGAATCTGACGTTTTCATCACAATATGATTGATATGGCGAAAATTACAACAAAACAATCTACATATATAAGGTATAGTAAAGCAGTTGATAGTATTCACGCTTAAGACGAGACAAAATTTTACCAGTGGGCACCTTTTTCATGGGTTAAATTATATTGAAGCTAGAGAATTCTCATTTAAACGACTTTGTTTTTCTTGTGCTTTGCTTTATTGTCCGGCCACCTTCAGATTCTCTTGCACTGCTAAATCATAGTAGAAAAAAATTTTTAGTGCAGCCAAACTCACCTCGTTGGTTCGTCCAGAAACATGACCGGAGCTCTGCTGATGAGTTCTTGAGATATCGCCAATCGTCTCTTTTCTCCACCCGACAGACTATACGTTAATGTTTCTGCGCAGTAGCCCAGACCCCAACGAGAGATTGTGTCGTCTACCTGCATGCATGAATGTAGAGATATCCAAACATTGTGCTTTCGAGTCAACCATATTAAGAGCATGCTTCTATTCGATCTTGTTTTCGCTTACCTTCAAAAAATTGTCGCCAGTTCGACTAAAGCAAAGTACCTATACAGGCGCGACAACCCAGTTGGTGGCCAGCGGTCAATGCCGACGAAGTACGGCAGGCAAAGTGAGGCGCTAGCTGTCTTTGCATCCCCAGAAATATCTGCCAAACGGCTCCTGCTACATTTTTACATTGACTAGAGAGACAGAGAGACTCACAAGTTTGAGCAATTCTTGGTGTTCAAGTGTTGGGAGGCGGAGCTCGGCGCTCATGGTAAGGGCTTCCCTTACTGTCAGGTGCTGCAGCAAGCAGTCGTCTTGCATGACGTAGCAGCTGTGCATGTTAAACAGCTTGCTGTCTCGCACGTAACCGTTGACCTGGACCTCGCCTTCGTAGCCCTTGTCACTGCGAAACAAACCAATGCATGACGTACAGCTAAAAGTTGAACTTCTATTTCTATCATCGCAAGCGCGACCACGCGCCCATTTCGAAAGTACTGACGGCAACCAAATATGCATTGGACAAAGATTCCAAATTGTGCCAGACAGAGATTCCCGCTGTCTGTCAGTACATTTCATTTTAAAAGTTGTTACGAATCTCAATATATGGATCTTATTCACATTTCTGTAGCTTTTATATTTTGCACGCATTGACTTTGACCCATAGCAAACATTTAGAAGCTTTCGGGGAGTTCACAGTCCACAGCGGTTTGCTCAACAATTTTACTTATTGCTCAACTCATTTTCTGAAGTGTCACACCTAGCCTTTTTAGCCCTATATTTTTATTACAAGGAAAAATTGTTTTGCTGCATGTTTTCGTACAGCTTTGAATCTCAGAAGCACGTAAATGAAAAATTACGCTAATAGTGCAAGTTTTTATTAATTTACAGGCCTGACAATTAATTAGGTGATTAGGCAATTAAAAGTTTTTTTTCTTGTAAAAAAGATTTTTTTTTTCTTTTTTGCCATAAAACCTATGACATCCCGATATTGCACAAAAAATATACAGCTGGTACTCCAAGTATTTACAGATTTACAAACGTTTTGACAAACCGGAATTTCCTTTTTTCTCACCCGCCCCGTCGTCACACCCTGCGTACACTGAAGCCTCACCTGTTTCATATCGTCCAGCCCCGCGAAAACTCAACAATGGTGATGCCTATTGCAAGAGGTGCAATTGAACATAAGGTTACAGAGTATCGGCACTCTTTTCTCCTATTGTTCCGTGCCGTCGCCGTGATCATTGGTCAGTTCGCATCACGTGACACCTGCTTGCACTGCGACGGTTCATGGGCGCCTCCATATCGTTGTTTATGCGTTTTCAGTCTGTCAACTAGGGTAGTCTCAGCTTTTCCTCCCTGCTCTGCAGCTGCGTGCAAATGGCGTCGTTCCGAATGCGAATCAAAGATAACGCGCTTCGCAGCATTTCAGGTGCTGAAGTATGTCCCAGTATGACGTGTTACTGCGTATTCGGCAACGGGTTTACAAATGACCTCGATTAAGTTGGCGGTGAAGCCGCAGAAGCAGCAATCTGTCCACATTGACAAACAACAAAATGGCCGCCGTTGCTCACTTGCGTGCATCAGTGACAGTACTCTGTATCTTATCTAGTGACACTGGTCACCCCAAATTAGAGTATGGCCTTTGAGAAAACAAAAGTAGATTCAATCTATACAGTTATAATTTCAGCTGCGGAGTACCTTAGGACCGCACAATGTCCGTCCGCGTCCGTGCGCTTAGCATTTACAATTGCAAAAAAATCACACAGGCACTGGCAGTTTTCGAGCCTGAGTCTCGTAGACCAGTCATAGTCAGTGTCAGCCGTCTTACCCATTGGGCTACGACTATGAGTCAGTACCCGAGATTCAAACGGCTTACTCCCTCGCCTGTAACGGTGCGGAGTACCTTAGGACTTTCCAACGTCCGTCCGCGTCCATCCGTGCGCACACCCCCATCAAGCGAAAATCAAGCGAAATTCGATTCGAGCCGGGAGTTGCAGTTTCATTCAAAGAATAATCAAGGTGCAACTCACGGCTCAAACCGAATGACAGTCGGGGCGCAAATCGGATTCACTCGGGGCGCAACTTGTATGTCATTTCGAGTCCCCGTACTCCGCACCCTCGCCATCATCCACGGAGTGAAGATGCTGCTATTTTTGTCATGATTCGCTCTGCCAGCTTCATATATGTAGCGATGGGAGCACAGCATAGCCCCTAATTTCGTCACACCTGAAGTCGATGGGTGGTAACAGAAAACAGAAACGTTTTTAGCCTTCACCATCGCTTAAGCCTTACTTTTCTCAGTTGGTGAAACTGTTGTGTCCCCAGGTCCGCGTAACTAAAAGTGGGTGCCAAATTCCCCTCAGCTGCGCATGCGCGGGTATGGGCGGGCCTTTTGTCGCTGTTAACGGCGATGCTTGACGCGGACGCAAACGTGGGTAAGGACTGGGGGCGAACGCCAATATGCGCAGCCCTAATATCCCCATTCGCTACGAATGCGGCCGTACATCTTCCTGACATCCCCATCGGCTGCGACGCGGCATGTGTCAGCCAACAGGGACATGCCCGTTCCTCCGAACTGCTGGGACATTCCAGAGAGGGGGGACACGCGTACGTCATGACCCAACGTTAGGCTTAACGTTACACTTGACATGTGACGCCGTTAACCAGTGCTCACTGTTTTGCGGGCAACGTGTCTGACGTTGCTTGGACGCCGTGAGACTCAGCGTTAAGTTTACCTTAAATTAAAGCTGAAGAATTCGCCTAACGAAACGATTCGCTGAGGCTCTTTGCCATTGTTACGTGGGAAAATAGTTAAAAATGGCGAAGAAAAGGCAAAGGGAAGGAACCACGAACTCAGCGGCATAACTTGGCAACATTCATCATCGTCAGCAGCAACTATAACAGCCTACTCAGGTCTACTTCAGGACGAAGCCCTCTCTCATTGACCTCAAACCACTCCTGCCCTGCACTGCGTTAGTCCACTCTTTGCCCCCATTTCCTTATTTCATCCCTCCATCGTGTTATTGGCCTTCCCGTTCTCCTAGACCCGTCTCTTGGTATCCCCTCTGTTATCTTGGTGGTCCACCGGCTGTCATTTCTTCTCGCTACATGTATCCGTATCTTTTTTCTTATTTGAACTATATGATATCATCTACTCGGGTGTGTTCCCTAATGCAGGAAGCCCTTTTCCTCTGCTTAAGTGTTACTCCCATCTTTAACCTTTCCATTGCTTCTTCAGCCTGCCTAAGTTTTCTTTCCAGATGTTTGCTTTCCAGTTGTTTGCTGTCAAGCGATAAATGGTGCTCATGCATTCTTAAATCGTCATTGAAATTTAGGTGCCCTGCAGATTTGGTCAGAACTATCATATTTTTTTGTACTTCCTGACACAATAATGTTCCTTCTACCTCTTTTCGAACTCTGTCCTTCTCTGAGGGCTAGAGAACATTCCGATTTAGAGCAACAAAAAAGCACCCGCAGAAACATCAAATCGGCGAACTATAAAAGCTGATCAATGCTGAACAAGAAAAACTAACAGAATAAATAGTATATCAGGTGCTATGAATTCATCACTGGACGGGCTGGCTTATTCCAGTCGGCGAAATTTCGCTGCCTGGCGCTTACTGCTTTGACGCCAAAACGACCCAACGGGTAGTATCTGCGACGGCACATTTCACGACCAACGCTGGCGACTTTCAAGCACGAGAAAAATCTATGCCATTTTCAGCTATCAGTTTTTCGCGCAATATCCATCCCATTTTGTGAGCTCTAGCGTTGTAAAGAAAGACTTAAATAGTTAGAACAATAAAATCATCTTACATGTGGCCGGACACAATATTTAGCAAAGTAGTTTTCCCAGCTCCCGAAGGTCCCATGACAGCCGTGAGGGTTCCGGGAGCTGCTTCCCCATAAAGCCGGGACAGCACTTTTTTCTTCCCTGCGAAGATTTAAGAAACACTTGGGAAGCCTGTTGCTGCAAGCACTCTTAATAAAAGGTAACCGACAATTTTGCGGGCAGTAACTATAACGCAGCCTATACCTTCTCTGCGGCCATAGTTCACATTAAGCATGTTGCAGCAAAATAAAACATTGACTGCGCACGCGTTGTCGTTTTGTGTATACTATAGGATTTGAAAAACGCAATGTTTCGTAAAAACGTTGCTGTCCGATGGGAGAACGGGTGCTGTCACTATACCTGCATGAGAGATACAAGCCACAGTGGACCTCTTGACATTAGCGACAGGCAGCCCGTGGGAAAGCCTAAAGGAGAATCTCATTTGCGGTTCAAATACAACAAGAAATGGCAAGTGCAGTTTGATTTGCTCCTTAACAGAAAATTTCATTTGGAAGGCATGGCTGAGATTACGTCCCATGACTGCCGGTTCCAGTCACAATTTGGTGATAGGGTTATATCAAAGACTACGCGATGAAGGTAAATCTTGCTCGCCGCTTGTGTTGGAAGATCAGTCAGTTGTAATAGCAGCAGCAAAATTTATAGTCATGCTTCTGCGAGTACATTATGACCGGTTACCCCGCACAACCCCCTCATAATCTATTGCCACTGGGAATGAAGAATGCGAAAGGTCCAATACAATAACCACTGTAATAAAAAACAAATTCGTACGCATAAGTTAAAAAAAATCCGTATGCGCACAATACTGGTAGCAGAAACTCATTCTTGACCCTGGATTTTTGATTTTTGCCCTTTTGCCCTTTTGATTTTTCCCTTTTACTTGATTTTTTTTCCACCCATAATCATATTTTGTATTCAAAAAGATTGATTGATTGATTGATTGATTGATTGATTGATTGATTGATTGATTGATTGATTGATTGATTGATTGATTGATTGATTGATTGATTGATTGATTGATTGATTGATTGATTGATTGATTGATTGATTGATTGATTGATTGATTGATTGATTGATTGGTGTTCCAATGCAGAAATAAACTGCGCCGCCGAAGACGAGTCAGACCAATGATCCTGTACCACGATCCCGTTCAGAAAATTTCCTCTAAAATCCAAATTCTTGCAAATGAAGTGCTATGACTTTTGGTTTTAGCGGCTTATGTTGAAAACGCTGTGCTTCAAATAAAATAAACGCCCTTTACCTTTGCCATCTTGAACGCAATATCCGATGTTCTTCCACACGACGGTTACTTCAGGGCATCTCTGCGGTCTAAGAACCTCTCCCCCGTTCACAGCCACGTCCAACTTGACGAGTGTTTGGCTTCCGTGTTTCATAAAGGCTTGCTGTAACCTAACAAAAAATGCGCTTAGTGCCTCATAAAGTGCAGCATAATTTTTACCGGAAAGTTTTGACCCAGATACCAACGCCGGCGAGCACCATTTCGCTATTTGTGCGGTTGCTCTATAAATTAGTTATTTAAAGCACTCGCTCTAATAATCTTTTCAGCTTACTTTGAATTAAGTTCAATTTAACGAAGCAATCTGATGTAAAGTCAACAAAGAATTGTGCACATGAGAAAAACGAATGGGTGTTTTCCCGCGAAGAATCAATCGCAGTATTACTCCTACTGTGAAGGTAGTCAGGCTTATTCAGTCGTTATTCAGGCTCGTACCATAAGAAAAAGAGTATTCATAGATTTCCCAGTCCCGCAACCGCAGACGCAGAGCGCGCCAAACATTAGAAACAAAAACAGGTGAGAAAGGAAGCAATCTGTAAGCAGTGACAGCACCTGATAATGATAGCTTCAAAGTACAGCCCAAAGGAATTTTTTCCAGTGTGCTAACAACCCTATTTAAAAAAAATATATATACGATAGCCGGCCTTCTTTCACACTGCAAATGAATCGACCTTTCGGCAAGTTGGCAGTTAACATCATAAGGGTCAGCGTAGTAGACGAATAAACGCGAAAAAAATGAGAAATTTTGAATTTGTTCAGGTTTACACCGGCCAAACCCGTTAGTGAGTAAATATTAGATTATTCGAACCCAAGAGCTCCCTACAAAAACAAAACATATGCATGTTCCAGGTCCTTGTTGCGTGCACATGTGTGTTCCGGTATTTCCCGATACCATCCTCATCTCTGCCCGCGGAAATCAGTTGACGGCGGAAGTTGTTTAGGCTTTTCTGATTAGTAACAAACGTAGCGTGCGTGTAAGCGTGCCGTCGATAGTTCCCACGGTAAAGAATTTCCGTTTTTGAACTGTTCCACGAATGAGTATCAGTTTCAACTCCTTCTGGCTTTGTGTGCAGTGCGTAGTTTCGGATGCGTTTGTAATCGAAGTATGGCGTCATGATGTAGGGACCCGTGTGTTTGGTCTTAGTTTTTATGTGTTCGTTGCATTTTCAATAAAATTATTTGAGTGCAACTTCGTTCTGTCCTCTCCCTTTTTTCGCGTGTGTTCGCCTACTACGCTACCCCTCGAAGTGACTTCCCAAACATTATCACACAATTTCTGTAGCAGGATTCGCGCCTACATTCATCCCTCAGGATTCACGCTTACATTCATCACGCCTAGATTCATCCACCCCTCCCTGCTCACACTTGAAAAGTCCTTTATTTGCGGCGTAAACTCATTGGAGTGCAATTGTAGGTTTCTAGGGGGGAAAAGGAACACACTTTTTAACAGTGGCATAGTGGCATGGGTGGTAAGGTCAGCAATGGTCGCACGGTGGGAATGGACTGGCCCTTACTCACACAAGGAACGATCTTTAGCAGGGGCAGAATACGTCTCAATATGTATTGATGATGTGACTCACGAACAATGTACCTAATCAAATGTAACACGACCTGTCCTTTTCTGGGTTGGAATTGTTCCAGTGGAAAAAAACAACGCGACGCCACTTCAGGGAACTACCCATTAAAAAGTGTTTCCAAGTAAACGCCTTAAAGGCTGACCGCTATCAGTAATATGGAATTCTATGTGTCGTAGAAAAACTCCTCCGAGGCCACATTGGAGGTTGCCAGGAAAGCTTAGCCGGCAAAAAAAAAAGGCTGTTACTGGTTCTCACTACCGAAACTGAGAGGAAAAAAAGGCTCGCTGCCTGCAGCATTAAAGTATCGCAGGTATGGTTCAAACTACAGTCGACCTAAGCTAACCTATGAGCGCCAGCGAATATGCTGCAGCTGTTTTCAGCGCCAAGTGAGCATAAACATGTCAACGCGAAGCATGAAATCCTAAAAAAATCTCAGTGAAACCATCAGAACCTGCCAAAGGCCATTTAATCACCCTAAACTTAGAAAATCTTCTCTTTCTGACGGTACTACTTCCTTGAACCGCCACATGAGATATACCTACGTACTTTAGATTCGTTGTACTTATAGCACCATACATTTTTACTCGATACCTCAAAGCTCGAAATAACAGCTCTCGCTCAACTAATTGAGTATATAAGACGTAGGTAGGGTCAGAATAAGACGTAATAGAATCGGCGAAAATTTAAAGGGTGACCTTTCTTGACGCCATTTAGTATCTTCTCAGTCGATGAAGTGTCCATAGACGATAAAACGATAAAACTGTCAGCCCCCATAAACGATCCTGTAATATTTTAGACGCTAAACGGGTCATTGTCACCTGACGTTTTACGTTCAATTTAGTATCAATTGAAGGTGGTATTGCCAGAAAAAAGATGAATATAACTCCAAATTGACATACCCGCTCTCGAGCTACTGCGATGACTTCAAGACGACGGCCAGCACAGTTTATTTTAAAAGAAAGTTGATTACTCCCGTCGCACTTACAGCCAGTAAAGGTCCCCCTCAGAATTGGCCGGCTTCTCGAGGCTATGTTTACTATTATCTGTTTGCTCCTTCTCCTTATTCCGACGTGGTCAAGGGGGTTTAATACAAGTAACCTACTTACTTGGCCTCCATACTGGCTTGTTTGGAAGATCCGTGCGTGCGTCACCCAAGGGTTGCGGTTACGAAGTTATCTTTCAGCCTTCTCGGGTTTGCGAAGTTATCTTTGAACTGGGGCGCACGTGGGTTCCAGATTTTCGTCTGTGACGCCTGCTGCGCGATATCCAAGTAGCGGTTTTAAGGCTTTAAATAACGGCATGAGCCCACTGCTAACAAAAACTGTATTATTCGCAAAATAAAAACATGTATAAGCATAACGCCTGAGGGTTTTCCCAAAGCATGAACGCGAAACAACCCCAGGCTAAGATAAAATGAGCCCCGCGATGCCGCGGCTTTCAACAAATGTCTTTTAAATTGACCATGCGCACACAGACATGCATAGTCCATTGTTCTCTGTACGTCTTTCAGTCCCTAGACAAATCACTAGGCAATATGAGTGACGTCTAATTGGCTATGAACACGAAAGCACGAATGTCCAGTTGAACGCCTGAGCCTCCTTCTTTAGCCTCGCGTTGTCGAAAGGCTTTATCTTTGAAAGCGAAATGTTCAGCGAGTTTGTTGCTAACTAGGTAATTTGTCATACTAGCGAACATGGACAAAGACAAAGACGCATGGACAAAGCTAAAGAGACGAAACGCACGCTGCCACCTCAACTCAGTTTATGCCACGGAAAACGCCGGGAAAGGTAATCACAGTGAAAAACAAACAAAGCAGTACCCCAAAAGTCACGTTTGCTCATATCCAAATCTCAGCACAGTGGCGACCCATATCACAAGGCGTAAATTAATCCGACACGTGTGTATGCCAATGGCCCGTCGCCCATGCGCAACCACCTTCCCCTCTCCAAAAAATTGGTTTCCTTAGCAAACCGCGCAGGGACGGTGGGCTGACACGCACCTTTCCCCTTCTCGGTTTATCGTGAAGGCCTCAACAATTTCCATGTCTATTTGTAAGAGAGATCTGCACACGATGTGTGTCTGCGAAAACATTAGAGTGCACGCACTGTACCTACAACAATGATTTGCCAGGTGGCCAGCCCCCATCAGCGCGTTCACAGCCGCGTAGTGCTCTCTGAGCCTTACATCGAGCCACCTGCCTCTTTGTCCAACGTAGCACTTTTAACCCGACAGGGGGATCCAGTTTACCGCCCCCGTAGCACAGTCCACAAAGCCACTTGTGTGCTTTATGACACAGCTGGGCTTGGTACAAAGGTCATTTACTTTACGCACCATCTTTGAGTGCCTCTCAGGTGCCGAGAACACCACCTGCACACCGCACTTCCCACAGACCTTGCTCGGGCAGTGGGACACCTGGTACGGGTACGGCAGAGCCACCACAGGAACCTTCTTCTTTAAGCACTCCTAACCGGGCACGTGGTCGCTCTTTAGGTCCTTCACAAGGCTGTCCGCCACAGAGGCCAGCCACCGTTTCTGGTGGGAAGCCTGCCGTTTCCAGTGTTTCAGCTTGCTCAAGGAAGCTAGCCAGCTAGCCACCCTCATAGCGTTCTTCGATATGCGTCGCTTCCCAAGCTTTGAATGGGCTGACAGGTAGGGTAGGATGCCCTTTTTTACTGTGAGGCGCATACTGCCAAAACGGCTTATCACCACCCAGGTGCAGGCGCACACCCAAAAACTGCAGAACACCCACATCAGGCAGCTCGTGCGTGAACCCCAGACCGCAGGCACACTCAATGAAAATGCTTATCACTCGGGTCACGATGTTATCTCTATCGCCGGGAACAACTTGATCCACAAAAACAAGAAAATAATCCGCGTATCTGCAGAACTTGACAACCGAGCTGCCCTCAGGGCGACAAGAAATCTCCCGGCCACGCTTGGCCAAGAACAAGCCACTCAGAACTGGGGCAACACACGGTCCTATGTAAACACCTTTTTTTTGCGCCTCCAGCCTATCTCCAAGCCTGACCAAAGTAGATTAGAGATAAGTGTAATATTGCCATAAAGCTACTAACATACATTCCCAAGGAATTTTGGAACGACACAAACCCACTCGCAACGTTAGAAAACTTAAGATATACGGATATTGTTGCAGATGTTTGCGCCAAATATGGTCTGATCGGTGCATTCCAGCTTCACAAGCGGAAGCTTGCTATGCACATGTATTCACAAATAACGAAACGTCGGAAGGCCTTTCAACATGCATATCTTGCCAGAAATCAGTTTTTAGAATTTAGAACTAGTAACTACAAAACGCCGAAGATCCGAACCAATTACGGCTTTCAAAGTTTACAGCACCTAATGCCTCTTAACTAAAAACAAGGACTTAATGGACATAATTGATCAGTGCCCATGTCTTATTTGTTTCAAGAAAGCATTGACTTCGTTTGTATTTTCTATGTGATGCTGACTGCTTATTTGTTCATGTTTTGCAGTGTAACCGCTTTTTTGTACATCATATCCGTTTTTTTTATAATCCCTAGTACCTATACACACCATGTGTACGTTTCCTGTGTGTTTTTATTGTAATTGAGCTTGTTTCTGTTTCCCCGTTATGCAGAATGCATGGAGTCAGGAACACCGACAGGTGTGGTTTGGCACCTTTTGTTCCTGTTTCTTTATATTGCTGTGCTTAAGAAAGTGAGAATGGTAATAAATTTTTAAAAATCTATGCTTTCCTGAACCGCGCCCAGCGTTCCACGTTTTGGAACTGAGTAGAAAAGTTCTTCCGAGTCAATACAAAAGAACGCCTCGATAATAGGCGTCTTCCAAATTCAAGGAAAAGGTGGAGAATGTCACTTATCTTCATTCAGAGGGGTTTATATCCAGATGTGGACATTGGTAGCCAAATTCATCGGGTTTTCTTTTATACCTTCCCTTTTTCCGTTTTCGCAAAGGACGTACAGTTACACTATCACAGCGGCTAAGTGCCTCAACGTTTCCAACTACAGTCGAGCCTCGTAATCGCGAACATTGAAATAGCGAATTATCGGATATAGCGAACTAAATACGAAGTTAGTTTGGTGACGCTTCATTTCAATGACACCTATTATTTTTATAACGAAACCGGAACCTCGAGAGCCGCGCGATATCGGTTATAACGAAGAAATATTTGTTTTCCGCGAGGCTCAAAACTCGACAGCTAGCATTAAACGGAAAATTAAAAAAAGAAAGTGGGACAAAAAAAACATTTTTTAGTAGCTTGAAAAATTGCACAAGTGGAAAAGGCCCTTTATTGCGTGCACACTGTGAAAAACTTCATTCTGTTCAGACTGTGAAAAGTCATCAGGCGAAGGCCACATCCTCCTTCAAGTAACTAAGAATGCAGGCCTGTTTTCCCGAACGAATTTCGTTCTGTTGTAATTTCGCGACCTCGCGTTCCGTTCTGTTTAGTTTGAAATGCCACAAGGAGACCGATAAGGATTACATCGTTTATAGTGGGTTCGAAGCCTAGAACAACGCGTTTTTATCTAGGATTGTTGCGTACGCCAGATTGCCGATTTATACAGCCTATTTTTACCTCTAAGGTTAAACGAATATCGGATATAACGAACTAATTTACTGCCCCAATACTACTTATTTATAGCGAGGCTCGGCTGTATATATATTTTTGTTCTCAGACACGGCGTTACGCGGCTGGTTCGTTCTGTTTGATTTTTTTATTCGTGCGTCCGCAATTCTTTTCACGGATTTTCATTTTAGACTCTATTTTGATTGTGATGTGTGCACGGTGCATACTTTTTACTTCGTTAGTTCATTTTTATAACCGTTGCATTTTTCTTTTTTTTTTCTCTTCCCCCGATTATTCTCTTTCGCCATTAGAAAAATAACTGTGTTATCTCCACAAAGGGGGCCGTCCAGCAGCTCGGGCTGCCCTGGCCCTGCAGAGACGCAAAGGACCGCCCGAGTAGTCCGAGCGGGAAGGGGCGCACCAAACCTTGGGTCCTAGGCCGACGTGAATCTATGCTTTACCGTCGTAAGGTAGGTGACCCCCGCGCCCTGCGCGGGGAGGGGATCCCGCATGCCGGATGTGATAATAAAGCTTCTCTCTCTCTGCCACAACGGAGCATTTTGTGCCACCCTTTTCGGTCGGCGTGAGGGCACCCTGCAAAGAACTCCCGCATGAGCGCAAACACAATGTATCATTAAAGAAATCCTTTATTAGTATCGCCAGAGAAAGTCGTAATGCTTTCACCTGACAGCCTGACGAGCCCTGACCTTGGGATCCAGGTGAACTGGTGAAGAGGGCCTGGACCGCCAGCCGAGCTCAGGTATCCCGGAATAGGGAAGCCCCCCCCGGGCGGGTGCCCTAACATCTGCACCAGCTTGAAAAAAGATTTATTCATCATATCATTCACCGTTGAAGCACTGAAGCAGACTTAAGGTCCCGAAGGATTTCTGGAGGGGGTGGGAGGGAATTTGTCCCCGCGGACGGGAGTGAGGTGCCCGCCGCCGTGTGTCGGTCGCCAGTAGCTCGGCGTGTGTTTGTGGCACGGGTATCACGGCGTATGTGCCACCCAGCACACATCTAACAAAACGCATTTGACAGTTCGGAATCCCTGGCCATCGAACTCAGGTCATGCAGCTGTGTGGTGGAAGTGGAATAATAGGCAGCTTTCGTGTATACCTCTAAGTTTTCCGTCGGGTTAATAACATGGTTTCTGCGGGAACGGGTAGAATGCTCTGTCGCCGCAATGAGCGAACGCGTAAAGCGAACTGAGTCGAGAATCCTAAAAATGTGAATTGCATGGCTGGGTTACCTGGCGTCATATTTCCCAATCGCACAAAAATACGGCAGACTGCATCGCAGTTGAGCGCCACTTTTGCAGGATTCCCCTTGACTGCAGAAATCAACCAAATTAACGTCGTCAAAGCTAAAAGTGCGGGACAAAACGCTTCGCACTTCCCGCCAACCAGTTTTGGCGTAAGGTGGGGGCGTCAAAACAGCACGCGACAAAAGAGCAAAACGATAAAACAGCACGAATAAAACAGCACGTTTTCATGTAACGCCTTAAGGGAAATTATTTACATTTTGAAGGCCACGAATGGTTAACAGAGACACCGACCATCCAGTGAGTGGAAGCGGCTTGGACGGTTAGGTACAACTCAAGTCCGACTGCTCCCTGCAGTTGCAAGTCTGCTTTCATTTTAAACCAACTGGCCAACCGCCGGCACTCACTGCCGAGCCAGAGGAACGCTCATTAATAATAGACTCGCGTTGCGCTGCTGAGCACGAGTTCGCGGGTTTGATTCCCGGCCGCGGCGGCCGCTTTTATGATGGAGGCGAAAAGCAAAAACGCCCGTGTGTACGAGATTTCGGCGCACGTAAAGATCCCCAGGTGGTACAAATTATCCGGAGCCCTCCACTACGGCGCCTCATCGCCTGCGTTGCGTCGGCCGTTAAACCCTACAATCAATAAATAAAGACTTGGCTAGTAGTAGCAAGTATACGAGCTTTAATGAGCCTAAAGTAGGAGCGGTTCCCTAGTCCGGGAATCAAGTGATGACCGAGCGACCGATGCCCTAGATGCAGTAGTTGCTGCCACTGAGCGGAATCGCTTTGGCCGGTTGGGTAAAAATGAAGGCCGACTGCTCGCATACCGGACGACCGCCTTGATGAAACGCTGTTTGGATAGTACTTGCGCCGTGCTGTTTTGTAGCGTGCTATTCTGTTGCGGCACCATAAGGGTGTAGAAATATGTTTGTTCCCTTAATTTTCTCCTCTCCATCCCCGCAGAGAATCATCTTCTAACAAATGAGCCTTCTCTTTCTCGTTCTCCTTCGATAAGCCTAAAATCCGGCGGCGTCATATGCGCCACCTAAAAATTGCTCTCAGAATGGCCAATGCTGCGAAGAGAATAAAAGTAAAGTAATCGAGTCGAAAAGACCTCGGGATGCGAGCCCAGCTTTTGCCCGTCGACATAGGGACTTGTGTTCGATGCATGCCCAGTGTACCTACAGAATTAATTTGAGCATGCTGATTACATAAGCAGTAGAGTGCGCTCGTACCAAAGCGTACAGGGGCCGCCAAAAGAAATTGGAGCATGGTCCCGTAAATTTACAGGAATTTCTTCTTCCGGAAACTGCGTGGTTGCATTAGTGTGCGTTTAAGGGAGTCCTCCCTTTTAAAAAAGCTTCCTGTAAACCGCTTATGGCTGTCATAAAGCCAGTAAGAGAGATATTTGGTGATATTCGCAAATCCTTGTTCCAATTATATGACGGCACTTGTACATGGAGTCTAACAAGCCTTTCAGTCACAGTAACAGAGAGAAGAAAACGACCCAGAGAAAAATTTCCCCGCATTTCCCCGAGGGGAAGAATGTGAAAGTGCGAATGCACGAGTTAAATTTGCGCGGTCGGTAATGTTCGCGAAAGAGAGATCACCACACACACACAATGCAAAGAAAGAAAGATGCATTTATTCACAGACACCATCTTTTGCCGTTGCTTGGTTGTGGGTCTCAGCTTTGAAATTTCGTGTCAGTACTCCTTTAAGCAGGTGCATTAGCCCTTCTCACGCCCGATTCTTGGCCAATCCCCACGTGGGTATGTGCCATGTCAGCAGCCAGGCAGCGCGCCCAATCTCCCCCCGTTGCCAAGGAAGACGAGGAGTTCCTGGCCAATCCCCCAGTGGGTATGTGCCATGTCAGGGCCAGGAAGCGCGCCCATCTCCCCCCGTTGCCAAGGAAGACGAGGAGATTCCTGGCCAATCCCCCAGTGGCATCCTTGTCAGCGGCCAGCGGCGCTGCCCATCTCCACGTGCGCGGACATCGCCGGGGACGCAGGTTCAGGGCGCTTAAGAAGTGTATTGCACTTAAAAGAATGGTGGTGGGTGGTGGTGGTGGTGTGATGACGACGACAACGACCACGACGACAATGGTGATGAGAGAGGACACAGACGCACAAGTGGACATGTGTCGTCCATCCAATATGAAGACGTTGGCGCCACTACATGCACTTCGTAACGACTTCAAATGAAATGAGCGCGCTACGCTGCACGCCGCGACACTTGTCCTTTGAATTATATCGGTGCAATCTTGTGTTACACTCCATGCAATAGCAGCAGCGAAGAATGGTCGGCCACGGTAATTCTGCGATACGCAGTGGGGCGGCGGGACGCAGCAAAGAAAGGCAATTTTTCGTATGCTTTAGGCAATTGAATGTTATCGCCTTTGCATTCGCTGCATCAAAATTATTGATCAGGTGACCTACAGTTTTTTTTTTTCAAAAAGGATTCTAGGCATTGTTCGTAATAAGAACTGAGCTATCTGCTCACACGGTGCCTGCGACATTTGCTCTCAATTAACACCCCTAGTTACAGTCAGCTTACGCGGCATGTTGTTGAGTATAATCTATACAACCCCCCCCCCCCCTCTATCTTTTTTAGGCACAAAGGAACATTTTTTCACATCCGGACGCAAAACCACTCCCTGCCTTCAAGCATACGGCTTCTTCCCTGGCCTCGTCGTATATCGAACACTCGTTTTTCGTTTGCGAGCGTCTACTTCGCGCAGTTTCGCTAAATACGGCCAGCCGTCTCGAGGTTGACGTGCACATTGCACATCTCTCGGGTTTCCCGTCCACAAGGAGACCCGACCTTGTTCGCTTTGTTAGGCCGAGGTCGCGGCCAGTCCGATTGCGGCGAGCGCCACGCCGACGTCGCCTGCCTTCGTATCGTCGAGGACGACGTGCTGGGCATGAAAATAAGAAGGGCGGAAAAGGAGACAGGATCTCCCCACTATTCTCCTTCCTTTGACTCCGTTCTGTGCCCCGCCGCAGAGGCTCAGTGGCTAAGTGTTGTGCGGCTGAGCACGAGGACGCGGGTTCGATTCCCGGTCCGGCGGCGGCTGTGATGGAGGCGAGAAGCAAAAATGCCCGTGTGTACGCGATTTCGGCGCATGTTAAAGATCCCCGGTTGGTCAAAATTAATCCGGAGCCCTCCAGTATTGCGCGCCTCATCACCTGCGTTGCGTCGGCGCGTTAAACCTACAATCAATCAAATCAATCCATTCAGGGCGAAATAAAGCTTTTTCTACTTCTACTCTGGACATGTTGGACGCCCTAAAAGTTCATTTGTTCGCTTGCTCCGCCACTGTTCTCGCTATGGGTATCTTGCTGAAGCTGGTCGCTTTTGCAGTTTTAGATGCGAAGCATTCATGGCGTT